>CAUYQV010088056.1:0-41386 GCA_963574575.1 Galagoides demidoff
TTTCACCAAACTGGTTAACATAGCCTTCATGGCATTTTCTTAGTTATTGTGTTAAGACATTTATATTCTGCATTTAGAAAGATTCACATGTACCCTTGTAAGATGGACCATAGGTGTGGTCCCACCAATCACCCTCCCACCACACATCCTTTCCCCTCCCCTCCTCTCCCTCTCCCCCGTCCCTATATTCCTGGGCTACAATTGGGCTATGGCTTTTGTATGAAAGCTATAAACTAGTTTCATAGTAGGGATGAATACATTGGATACTTTTTCTTCCATTCCTGAGATACTTTTCTAAGAAGAATATGTTCCAGCTCTATCCATGTAGACATGAAGGAGGTAAAGTCTCTATCTTTCTTTAAGGCTGCATAATATTCCATGGTATACATATACCACAATTTATTGATCCATTCATGAATTGATGGGCACTTGAGCTTCTTCCATGATTTAGCAATTATGAATTGGGCTGCAATAAACATTCTGGTACAGATATCTTTGTTGTAATGTGATTTTTGGTCTTCTGGACATATACCTAGTAGAGGTATGGCAGGATCAAATGGCGGGTCTATTTTTAGTTCTCTAAGTGTTCTTCAAACATCTTTCCAAAAGGGACGTATTAGTTTGCATTCCCACCAGCAGTGTAGAGGTGTTCCCCTTTATCCACATCCACACCAGCATCTCTGGTTTTGGGATTTTGTGATGTGGGCTAATCTCACTGGAGTTATATGATATCTCAAAGTAGTTTTGATTTGCATTTCTCTAATGATTAATGATAATGAGCATTTTTCATATGTCTGTAGGCCATGTGCCTGTCTTCTTCAGAGAAGTTTCTCTTCAAGTTCTTTGCCCACCCTGAGATGGGATCACTTGTTCTTTTCTTGCTAATACGTTTAAGTTCTCTATGGATTCTGGTTATTAAACCTTTGTCGGAGACATAACCAGCAAATATCTTCTCCCATTCTGAGGGCTGTCTGCTTGCTTTACTTACTGTGTTCTTGGCTGTGCAGAAGCTTTTTAATTTGGTGAGGTCCTAGTAGTGTATTTTTGATGTTGCTTCAATTGCCTGGGGGGGTCTTCCTCATAAAATATTCGCCCAGGCCGGTTTCTTCAAGTGTCTTCCCTACTCTTTCTTCTAGTATTTTTATAGTTTCATGTCTTAAGGAGGAGCCCACTATTATCATGCCCACTGCATAGATGATGAAACTGAGGCCCAGTGGTCACATAGCCAGGAGGGAGCTGGCCAGCCTGCGCTCTGAACACAGGTAGACTGACCCCAGTGCCCAAGCCCTAAAGTCAGACTAAGCAGCGATATAGACAGTTCCAGTTCTGAGAAGCCTGCCCTGAGGCTGTGGGTCTGTACTCACTCCTGCTTTCCCAGGTGCATAGACTGAGCTTCAGGGAGGACACTGCAGGAGGCCACTGCTTGCTCAACATTAGGACAGGTGTTTTCATGATGTGAGCCCCTCGGCTCCAAGACAGATCACCTGGCTGTGTAATGAGCTGCTCACTCCATAAGGATTTTAAACAGGGTTGGACACTACTTCAGCATTTGCAGCTTGAGAGGGAAGCTGAAAGCAACTTCTAAGGTCCTGTTTTTCTTAGATGATAGTAGGAACAGTGGCTGGCTCTTGTTGAGGGCTGGATGTACAGGCTCTGTGCTAGGAGCGTTCCTTATGATACCCTCCTGTGGGCACTGTCACCATTCCAGTAGACAGGAGGCCACAGTGGCATGAAGTGACAAGGCAGCCCATTCATGGATACATGGCTGGTTGGTGACAGTGTGGAGGTCTGCTTTAGGGAGCCTGATCTGGAATTCACTCTCTCACCAGCTGTACTTCTCATGGGATTCTGCAACCCCAGGGTCAGAGTCCAGGCAAACCACATGGCCAAACACCACTCCATTCTCAGTGCCAGACTTGTCCTGTGGGTAAGCGTTGATTCTCACTAAATAATTCCATGCCATTCTGTGAGTCCTAAGACCCTGTGTTCCAATCCTGGGAGGTAAGTGGTTTCTCCTTGCAGAAGGTTGCCTTAAGAACAGGTGTACCCAGAAGCAGAGTCTTCAGAAGCCAGAAGAGCTCCCCTTCCCGTGACTGGGCTGGCTGTGCCCAACCCCTCTTTCCCTGCCCTCCCTGACTGCCAGGCCCAGACCTGCCTGATTGCTGTACTGGCTTGGCCAGCATGGCCAGAGAGGACCAGTCCCTGCCCCTCCCTCAGAGGGGGCAGACAGAGCCTGTTCTTAACCATATGGCCTGGGGAGAAAAAGTCACTGAGCTGGCCCACTAATTACTCTCCACCATGCCTGGGGAGTGGGAGGATTTAGAACATGTTCTGGCTGTTTCCAAAACAAGGTGTGGGTGAGAGGGAAAGCCAAAGCACCAAGGACAGGGTTAGAATTTGCAATTACCTCCATGAGTTGGCAAAACTGAGGAACCAACAGAGCGCGATGTAGGGATGAAAGCAGGAGGGTGCTGGGCAGGGCAAGCTCACAGTGTGGGACACAGGAGAGGGTAGCCATTTGCTTCAGCCATCAGGCTGCGGAGCAGTGGAGCTCTCAGGGGAGGGGGATCCCAGCCACCATCCAGTGGCCTTTAGGGTTCTTTTTTTCCAGGGGACTCATCCTTTGCCTACAGATTAAGGGATATTTGAGAACCAAAGATGGAGGAGGAGGTGACGTTGGCCCATCCATAACTACGTGTGAAGCATTCACTATGTGCCAAACATTTATTTCCTTAGACCCTAGAGAAGCTAGAAGAAGGATAAGATGTAGTTATGGCTTCAGGAGTTTAAGCCCAAGAGCAGAAAGATGAGATGATATGAGAAGATAATTTGACATGCAGATACCCCATCAAAATTATAGGTCACCATCTCAGGATGTTGAAAGAGGTTTCTGTGGTTATGATGGGCATCAGAGCATGTGAAGAGAAAGCAGGAATTCATTGGCAAGGAGCAGAGTAAAGGCATCCATAAGAGCCTGCTGGGAACAGATGCTTAAGGGACTAGAGGTTTTTGAAAGGGCACAGTGATCAATTCCTTTGGAAAGGTTGGTTGTAGCTCTTCTGTAAACAGAGGGCAGTGATTAAAGATTTGGGACAAAGGCCAGGAAGGAACTGGAACTCTGTGTACTAGTGGAGAAGGCTGCTCTGAGCAGGAGGAATTTTTTTTTTTATTATTAAACATATGGACTGTAACCCTGGGGGTGGGAAAGGGTGGGAGCTCCTACTGTGGAGACCATATATGGCTCTGGTGGGCTAATGACATGGGAATGGGCTAAGGTTGGGTCCTCCAAAAGGACTTAGAAAGGAAGCTTTTGAGAGGCTACCTAAGGTAAAAGGCTCCTAGAGGAAGAGATGCAAGGGCAACAGCCCATTAGCTGCACCTTCAGAGCTAGAAAAGGAGGAAGTCAGGGTGGGACTCAAATACATTGATCCCTTCATTTATTCACTGATGATGCAGTGAACAAAACTGTCTCTGGTCATACTGTGTTTACATTCAGCTAGAGGAAAAAGTAGACATAGACATAGATTTATCGTCACCACTACCATTGTCATCATCATCATGGTCACCATCATCTCCATCATCGGCATCATCATCATCATCACCATCATCACCACCACCACTATCATCATCACAATCACCATCATCTTCATCATCACCACCACCACCATCATCTCCATCATCACCATCATCGTCACCACCACCACCATTGTTATTATCTCCATCATCGGCATCATCATCATCATCACCATCATCACCACCACCACCATCATCTCCATCATCACCATCATCGTCACCACCACCACCACCATTGTTATTATCTCCATCATCGGCATCATCATCACCACCACCATCATCTCCATCATCACCATCGTCATCACTACCACCACTACCATCATCACCATGGTCACCATCATCTCCATCATTGGCATCATCATCATCACCATTATTGTCCTCACCATCATTGCCATCATTATCCTCATCCTCATCACTCTCATTACCGTCATCATTACCTCCATTATGCATCAGCAGCAGCATCACCATCATCAGCATCACCACCATTACCATCCTCCTCATCATCTTTATTGCCATCATCACTACCATCACTTTTGTCATCATTAACACTGTCATCATCATCATCATCATCATCACTGAACCATAGGAGGATAAGTTGCAGATATTGTGACTCTTTATGCCCAAATTACTTCAGCAAGTATCTTCTCCATTTAAGGCTGTTCTCTGACATAACCCTGATACAGTTATCACCAGTTTTATGAATTTTTTAATTGTTTGAACACTTAAATATATGCTAAAAATTTCAGGATTTATTTGAAGGTATATATGATAGCATTGGCTAATAGGTTGTATGGGGAGTATGAGGGGAAGATGGAAGTCATGGATGATTGCAAGGATTTGGCCCAGGGCAAATGGTGATGAGAATGGCCAGATCAGTACAAGGACTTGAAATGAATACCTGAGAAGTCTTATCCAAAAAAAATTGGGAAAGGTCTGAGGGTTGGCAGATGAGCTGAGCTGGGAGTGTCCTGCTCTCCACTGAATGTTTCCAGAGCCATTACGAGGGGAGCCAAAGGATCTGGTCTCTGTCTCTGTCTCTCTCTCTCACCTCCCTCCACATGTAAATATACAGATTTTTCTTTTTCCAGGGATCTAGACATGAATATAGTCATGGGTATGTCTCACCAGAACGGCACAGATCAATAATGACACATTGGAATACAAGAGCCTCAGGGGCATGTCTGTTCACTGTATCATTCATAGTGCTCAGAGCATTTTGCACAGATCTTGGCACTTGGTAGGCACTCTGTAACTGTTTCTTGTATAAATAAGTGAGAGAATGAATGCTCTCCTTTAATATATTAGGCAGGATGCAACAATTATGATTATGTATGCTTGCAAATGACTGAATAGCCAAAATAACAGTTGCTGATATAAAAGACATATTTCTCTATCTCTTCTCTAAAAGAAATGCAGGGATTCTGTGGCTCTCTACAGTGTGAAGGACTCAGGCTCCTTCTCTCTGGTTTCTCTAGCTTCCCCTGCATGTGGCCTCCATGTCATGGCCCAAGATGGCTGCATGAGCTCATGCCATCATGTTTGCATTCCAGGCTTGCATTCTAGGCATCAAGAGGAAAAAATGACCAAGCAGATCATGCTCATTTCTCCAAGGATGCTTGCTTGAAGTTGCCATACCACTCCCCCGACATCATATTAGCCTATGTAGTTTTTATTTTAGGGGGTCAATGGCCAGTTAAAATATGAGAATTCTTTGATTAGAGAAGAATGGCTCATTAACAATCTGTATTACAGTGTGGACCTGAAGGGGACTGTGTAATCCTTCTACCAGAAACCATTGGTATGAAAAACCATCAGGTGAAATGAACTGCTGTGGCTGCCATCTGTGTTTCACACTGTGGACATGAGTAGTTCTGTCCTTAACTGGACTGTGAATGTTTAGGATGGGGAGGCACATGGGGACTCCTGGAGAAATGTGTGAAAGCTCTAAAGGTGTGTGTTTCCCTACTTTTGATTCTGATATGGAAGGCATCGAATGTCACCCCAATAGCAAAATCAACATATTTGGGGAGACCTCTGTGGAGGGTCTCCCCCTGCCAAGCTCTTTGAAAACAGAGGCTGTGTCTTGTTCATCTTTGTGTCTCTGCTCCTTTACCGCCAGGACTCTCCTGTGCCTTGAATCCTAGCCCATGGGTGCTGAGTGAAGAGAAGGCATCAAATTTGGACTATTCAGAAGTTTTATAAGATGCAACAAAGCCAGTTCCTAAATAGAATGTTTGGGGACATTTTGCCAGATTATCTAGAAAGTATGTCAATGTGGACATTGCTTCAGCCCCATCCACCTCCCCCTACAGGGAGGCAGGGACTCCTGGATCAAGACCCCGCAGTGGGTGGGCAGCCTTCCAGCTGCTGGGCAAAGGCTCACATTCATCCCTGCCTTGCTTCTTCACTCTGATCTGTATTCAGCCTTCGTCTTTCCCTTTGTGTGTGTTTAGCTTAGGGATTTATCACTGCGGCTTAGATCTGTGATGAAATAGATAAGCCTGCACTTTAATAAATGTGGCATTTCTTTCCTCGTAAGAATTAGATTAAAGGCAATGGGGCCTGTGAGGGGGACAGGCAGGGCAGGAAGGCGGAGCTGGGTGACCGAGGAGGCAGAAGTCACCACCAGCCAAATGCTTGCGGCCAGGGACACTGGGGCACAGTTTCGTGCCATTTGACAGTGATGATGAGAGTGATGTGGCAGGGCTTCCTTGTGACAGAGAAACAGCCTCATGTTTTCTGTGGAAGGAAGCTAAAATAGCCAGATCTTTTCATACTTGCTGTACAGCCCTCCTGAGTGATGAGTTTTGGGTCCCCAGCTTGACCTCTGTGGCATAGCTACAAGCACATTCCCCAGTCTTTTGCAAAGGTCCTGGGTGAGAGTCTGGGGGCTGTGGAGCTTCATGGGGCCACAATTTCAGCTCCAGGGTGACCACAGCAGGACTGTTGTAGTGGATAGGGTGGGGGAGTCCTGTAACCTTGAGCAAAGACATTGCTTGACCTTCCTGGGCCTCTGCTTGCTTTTCTTTGTGTGAGAATATCGGTTATCAACTTGTTGTATCCCAGTGGAGATACTAGATAATTGACACGAAACAGCAACAGGATCCAGGCACACGGCTTACGTGCAGTAATTGGTGGCCCTTGATATTATTATTATGGAGCTCAATGAGGGCTTTGCAGGGATCTGAGTCTTCTGAGGCTAATGTCTCCATAGAACTCTGTAGTGCCCTTTGGTCCATGTGGGCCTACGTCTTAAGAGGCTGTTAGAGGATGGGAATCCCACAGAGTCACCTATAAGCGAAGCTTAGAGAGAGGCTGTTCAAGGTCAGTTTGTGTGGTAGGGGCTGCAGTGGTTACAAGAGCTTGTAAGACAAGCTTCTCTGATACCCCTAGTCAGGCAATGTCTCCAACACCCTTATTATTTTTTACTCACAGCTATAAGTTCACTGTAACCGAGAACGGCAAAGAACAGAGAGAGAAATTTGGGGGGTGGGGGGGCGGTGAAAGAGAGAGATGAAGCCACAGCAGTGACCTGTATTTTCAACTTTCATTTGTAGGCTCATGCTCTCAGGGCTGCTCTGGGAAAACACCTGGTTCCTAGATTTTCCTGTACAAGAAGTTCATGGTGACTTTGAGAGTGACAAAGGTTTAGCAGAGTCTGGCCAGCAACCTCAGTTCTCTGGGCTTGAGTGAGTCAGATGGGTCAGAGGGCTGCGTGGGAGTTCTGGGCCTCTTGTTTCCTAAGAAGGAGCAAGAAGTTTTCCCATATAAACCTTCTTAAATAGAAGCCACTGAACCAACAAGCTGTGCAGCATTTCTGTTTATGTCATTGCCACATAAAAGTTTGCTTAAGCACCTTTCAGACTTTGTTTTCGGAAAGTAACTCTAGGATATATGATGGCTATGACTGAAATTTATTTCAGGCAGTTTGAGATTCATTAATCTCTTATTCAACAATCATATTTCTTGAGTGTCAACTCTATTCTAGCCTTGGTGAAAATGTAAATGAACAGAATAGATGATGGGATTAACTGCCCTAGGAGAATTTACAGTCCGAGTAAATAAGATGTACATACATAAAGAGTTAAGTAACATAGCAGTACAAAAATGTTCACAAGATGACAGTTATAGAAGTATTCATATATTACCTTTAGGAATATGGTGCTGTGCTTAGGTGTTTGGAAAGTGAGAGGCTGCAATACAATATGAGTTGAAGGGCCCCAAGAAGAGGTGCCATATACTTAGGAGCAAGTTGAAAGTTCATTCATTCTCTTAGGCTTTGTTGAGTGCCTGCTTCATCCCAGGCACGGTGTCAGAGGCTGAAATGTACAAAGAGGCAGCCTGCGAGGTATTGGATATTGTTGGGTATTGACTGTGACCTTGAAGGGCAGTTAAGACTAGAAAGCCGGAGAAGGATTGACCAAGAATTCCGTAAGGTAGAAACATCAAGCCTGATAGTTTAGGCAACAGCCTTACCCTTTTATTATTTTTATTTCTTTTTTTACTATTTTTCCCCTTTACCCTTTTTTATTTAATTTTTATTAAATCATATCTATATAAATTTATGGGGTACCATGTGATGAATTGATATGTAATGTGGAATGCTTAAATCAAACTAATTAACATAACCATCCCCTCACTTATTTTTATGGTATGACATTTATAATATACTTTTAGTTGTTTTGAAATATACCTTTCCATTGTGTACATTAGGTGAGTTCCCACCAAGTACCCTCCCTCCACTGGCCTTGCTCTCTTTCCTCCCCTCCCTTTCCACTCCTCTCTTTTTTTCTGGACTGTCTTTATATTTTATTATTCATATGAATGTGTAAGTGTTTATATAATGGTTTCATAATAGTATTGAGTACATTGGATACTTTTTTTTCCATTCTTGAGATACTTTACTAAGAAGAATATGTTCCAGATCCATACAAGTAAACATAAAAGATGTGAAGTTGCTCTATTTTTATGGCTGCATAGTATTCCATCACATACATATACCACAATTTGTTTATCTAGTCATGGACATTTAGGCTGCTTCCACAACTTGGCTATTGTGAATTGGGCTGTAGTAACCATTCTGATGCAAATGTCTTTGTTGTAAAATGATTTTTGTTCATTTGGGTAGATACCTAGTAATAGAATTGCAGGATCAAATGGTAAGTCAACTTTTAGTTCCTTGAGAATTCTCCATACTTCTTTCCAAAAAGGCTGTATTAGTTTGCAGTCTCACCAATAGTGTAGAAGTGTTCCTTTCTCTCTACATCCACAACTGCCAACATCTGCAGTTTTGGGGTTTTGTAATGTAGGCTAGTCTTATTGGAGTTAAGTGGTATCATGCTCAGGGGGGGAGAGTGGAAGAGCAAGTAAGAGAAGAGGGTCAGAAACAGAACATGAAGGCCTTGAAATGTCAGGTTTTGTTCAAAGGGAACATCTGAAGGGCGCACCATAATGACAATGGTGCTTACATTCACATTCACACTCATCTTCTAAGATACATGGCCATTTCAATTTCCGATTGTTTGTTGCTAGTGTATAAGAAGACAATTGATTTTTATACAATAGCCTGGTATCCTGCAGACTTGCAAACTCCCCTTATTAGTGTATTAGCTTTCCCTAGATTCTAAAATTTTCTACAGGCAATTATTTCATCTGCAAATAAACCAGTTTTACTTCTTCCTTTCTGATCTAGATGCCTTTTATTTCTTTTTCTTGCCTTATTGTGCTGGCTAGGACCTTCTGTGTAATATTGAATCCAAGTGGTGAAAAAGTGAAGCCATCGAAGCCTGGAGTTTTATTTATTTTTTTATAGGAATATTTTAAACTATAAGTTCAATTTTAAAAGTCAATATAAGGCTATTCAGTTTATCTGTTTCTTTTTGAAACAACCAAGCACAACAAAAAAGCATGTGCAAATATCACTGATCCCAGAACATTCTCAAAATGTAATTGACACAAAGCCGGAGCACCTTCAGCCAGCTGTCTTGACATGATGTTATACTGGAAGAAGTAACAGTCAAATGTGCAAATATATATATAAATATATATATATACATTTATATATGTTCAAATTTTTTTCTTGGAAGAAAAATCTAAGGAATCAATATACATTTGAGGTACACAGAAAATATTTTTCAAAGACTCTTTCCTCATCTTTGATAGCCACAGAACCTGCTTCTCCAAACTCTCTTTTCTCATGAAACTTGGCAAAATTCAGCTCAAGTGCTTCTGCAGGCATCACCTCTCTTCACTGTTTAAATCAACTGGCACTCTTGCTTTTTGTAATCTTGTTCACCCATTACTGAGATTTTGAACATCAGAATAGAGTTCTGCAGCTGCTGATTCAACAAGATTGGAAGTTATTTCTTCCTAGATGGTGAGAACGGGGCAAGAGGGCAAAGGATTTGGACTAGACATACTCTTTTATTTGCTAGCACATGGTGTATTCACAATTGCAAGAAGTAATTATTCCCATTTAATGGGGGATTCTGTACGGAGATTCAGAAGGTTTAAGTGATTTGTCCAGCACTAACACAGTCACTAGGTTTTGAAATCAAGACTTGAACTTTTGATTCTTCTTATTCAAGGTCTGATTTTCTTTCTACATCTCCATCCTGCCTCTATCATAGCACAGAATTAAAATCAAGCAGGTCTAAACCCTTATGCTGAATAAATGCATGCACATGATATTTTTCTGTTCTTTTGAATATGAATTCAGGAAAATAAGCTAGTCACATTAAAATGGGGTCTGCAAATACTGCACAAAGCATATAACCCTAGCACCATGCTTTGTGTACTCAGTATGTTTTGAATACATAGATGCCATGTAATATGGATGCCACACACCCATATTGTTGGAATAGTGAAGCAGCATGCAGTAAAAGCAAGGTGTGGTTTGGATTTAATAACACAAAACTTTGGTGACGAATTAGGAAATTCCAATTTTGTTCTGTGTCTCTTACATTTCTATTGATATTAAGGAGGCATATGGGAAATAAGCTATAGAGTTCTTTAGCCTGAGCTTTTTGTGTGGTTTGAACTTTAGGCACTATAGGCTAAATGTTTGTTACTCAGGACATTTTTAGTTCTCCTAAGCTTTTTTTACTCATAAATTCTTGTATCTCGCAGAAAAGCTTCCTTTAGAAAACTGACTCCCGTATTTCCACCTCAAAACCAACACGCACATGGACATGTACACAAATGCATACACATGCACACAACACATACATATGCTCCACCTACTGCCTCCCTACCTAGAAATAGTGGGGGAAGTGATTTGTATCATTTGGGATTATGTTCAACTTTAAATAATTGGAAACTGACCATTTGTGGCTTAAACAAATACAGGTTGATTTTCTTGCCTAGTCATAAGTCTAAAGGAAGGCCATTTCTGGGTTCATCAGCCGTTCGGCAATGCCTTTAGTAACTAGACCTCTCCTGTCTTCCCCTCCAGTATCCTTCAATGGTTGCCTTTTACCCTTATGCTTGTTACCTCATAATTACAAAATAGCTGCCCTAGCTCCAGGCTTTCTAACTACATTCTAGGCAACAGGAATGAGAGAAGGACAGTACCACTGACCTTTATGTAGCTGGACACAATGCTGCTCTAAATAATGTGTTAGCAAGGAAGGAGTGGGACAGATTGACTAACAGGCAGGTAACTCACAGTGTCTACTCTGTCTTTTGGTGTGTTTTCTTCTCTCTCCTTACGGGTTCAAATTGGCCTTACTCCTGGAGGAGTTTGTTGATTCTGGTTATGTGCTTACTTGAACTAAGTTCTTTATGATAAAAGAATCTAAATATCCCCTGGAAGTCATTGTACTTTTCAATGACTCCGTCAGTGCTGTATTTTATTTCTGTAGGACTTAATATTTTCCCCAACGTGATTCCATTTCAACTTGACAGCAGTCATGAGACACAGCTATTATCTCCTCCCTCCTTCAAGGCAGGAGACTGAGACCACAGAAGTCTAGAGATATATTCAACTCAGGTCCTCCTCATCCAGGGCTCCATTCCTCTCCCCACTCTGTAATACAGTAGAGCCTCTGTAACCTGACCACTGAAGGGACTGTACCAAACTAGTCAACACACTGAGGTGGTCAACTGAAGAGGGTGGTCCTTGTAGGGAGGTGGTCATCTATGGGGCTCAACTGTACTTTTTATAACTGCAGTTGATGTGGCCCTGAGGAGAGTGTACCCCAGGATGACACAATTCTCTGGTTTCTCAACAGAGCTCTCCCCAGCTGCCTGCTACTCAGCTCAGGATGCTGACTATGGTGCCACTTTGCTAAAACGTAGCATTTAGCTGATATGATATCAACAAGGAGAAAATCGCTGAAAATATTCTCTAAGTTGGGCAGAACCTGTGGCTCAAAAGAGTAGGGCGCTGGCCCCATATGCCAGAAAAAAAATATTCTCTGAATCTCAGGTTTAATTAGCACACAGGCTTGCGTGCACACATGTTCCTTAGAATAAGTCTTCCCAGATGAGGCTCGGCAGTGAGGGCTTATTCCAGTCTGATCTGAGGAACTTTAATTGTGTGGTTCAAAGTTTGCACGGGGATCAGGTTTGCACATCCCATTTGGTGTGTCAGACAAATGGGCACAGATTCCTCATCTGGAGCTTGGAGGTGTTGCATGATTTTTGTGAGCATTGCTGCTGTTTTCTTTCTTCCCTTTAACTTGTTGCAATTACCGCTCTGGGGGACACATCCCAGCACTCCTTAATCTCCAAGGAGGAATAAGTGGTCCCTTGCAGCTGGGGAAGCTTGTGTCTTTAAAAGGAAAGAAGGGGAATCATGTGTTAGTTTGAAACAGAGGCCTTGAGGCCTTTTAAGAAATGAATCAGACTGACAGCTCAGGGGCCCTTTGGTGGGGAATTAGTTCCTGTTTGATACAATGTACATCTAATGAGAGCTTACTTTGAGGAAGGCCTGGATGGGGCAGGAATCTTCCTCCCTTTCCTCTGCTGGGCTTTGCAGCCCGTGGTCAAGACAAGATTAGCATAGCTGGGAAGTGGCTCTTTGGTACTTTATGGAAACTGGTGGCTGCAGTGGCAATGGTTGAAAGAGAGGGAGGGTGGTGCTGGCGGCCGAAGCTGTTTGTGCACCTGTCATACCTAGGTGGAGGTGAGGCCCCAAGCCAAGTATTACAGGTGCATTCATGAGCCTGAGCAGGAACTAGTGTGGCTTGGGCTGCCCTGCCTCTGTCCATGCCCCTCCCTCGCTGCAGATCAGACCTTATCAAGGATGAGGGCGTGTCTGTGCACCTGTCCTTTTCTTCTGGAGATTCAGGAAGAGTTTAAACAGTTTTTCAGGAACAGGTCTACACAGTTCAGTGCCTTTGCTTTCGCTGTTCTCTGTTTGATCCCTGTGGAAGCCTTATCGTTCTAAGGCTTAGTTGAAATGCTGCTTCCTTTGGGAAGCTCTCTATGATACATCTCTTCATTCACATCAAAATTATTTCCTCTTTTCTCCTCTGTGGCTTTTGGCATCTACCTCTAGGTTGCACTCCCAGTCATTCTGCCCTTGACCAAAGTTATGTATTTGAAGGTTGTTGAAAAGAGTCCAAGGCAAATCGTATCTGTCACTGGGGAGAAATGTTGCTGGGCCAGCAGAGAAAGGGGGTCAGGACTGACTTCATTTTCCCTCCAAAGGATCCAGATCCCCATACGGGGGAAGCTCTTTTGTTAGGTAAAATGTCTACTCAGACCCCATAGGACCCCACGGTATTTTGTCCAGAATCTCAAAATTTGTTTACTTCTCTAAATTGACATGATTTGGATACCTCACAGAGGCAGAACCCTATCTTGGAAACAGGATTCCAGAGAAAGAATTATGTTGTTATCAGAATGATGAAATAGGAAAGATGATGTTCTTCTGAATACCTAGTATGAATATTTTTGTTTAAGTTTATTGGTGTATGGAAAGAAGCTTCTGACTAGAGGACAGGACTGTTCTCTTGCTGGGTATGGTTCCTAATCAGTCTTCTTGCCACTTTTTGGAGAATTTAATAATTTTTATTATTCAAGCAAAACACTTTTAATTTAGAAAAATGTGACAGTGCAATGAATAAAAGAAGAAAAACATCTGTATGTGGTGGTGTGTGCCTGTAGTCACAGCTGCTTGGGAGACTGAGGTGTGAGAGTTGGTTGAAGCTGTGAGTTCTAGGCTGTAGTGTGCTATGATTGTACCTGTCATCTGGCCTGGGAAAGATAGTGGGGCCCCATCTCTCAAAAATTTAAAAATAAAAAAAAAATCTACCCATAGTCTTTTAACTCAAAACTGGGTCACATTTTGGTCTCTATTTGCATAGAACCTCCATAGCTGACCACCTCCTTAGGTTGACCTAATTTTCATAGACCAGACATGTACCAGCAGGCCTAGTTTATGTTGACCACCTTCGTATGTTGACAGTTCGTTATAGTCCTGTGGGTGGTTTACTTACAGAAGTTCTACTGTATGTCTAAATTTTTAGAGTAAGATTCTATGGGACAGCACCTGTGGCTCAGTGAGAAGGGCACCAGCCCCATATATGGAGGGTGGCAGGTTCGAATGTGTCTCCGGCCCAACTGCAACAAAAAACAGCCCAGTTTTTTGGCTCAGTGAGTAGGGCACCAGCCCCATATATAGAGGGTGGCAGGTTCGAATGTGTCTCCGGCCCAACTGCAACAAAAAACAGCCAGGCATTATAGCTTGTAGTCCCAGCTACTCGGGAGGCTGAGGCAAGAGAATCTCCTAAGCCCAAGAGCTGGAGGTTGCTGTGAGCTATGACACCATGGCACTCTACCCAGGGTGACAAAGAGAGACTCTGTCTCTTAAAAAAAAAAAAAGTAAGGTTCTACTTTACACAGTATTTCAAAACTTGCTCTTTTCACTTAATAATATATAGTTATCATAAATATCTTTACATACTAATAAATACACATGTAGATATTATTATTAACAGGGTTTTTTTTTGCTATGGAAAATTCCAAACATATGCAGTCTGACAAATAAGTTTATGAGCTATCCTAAGAAAAGTGCTAAGTACCTCACTGCTGAATATCACTATGGTCACCTTTGAAATACTCCTCTTAAGATGCTGTGCACTGACACCAGCACTTAGCCCACCCTTCAAAGCCATTTCGGAGTGCTTTTTCTCAAAATGAATGACCATCAGAACTGTCATTGTATAGTGCACACAACACACAACAACAACAATGAGGTCCACTCAGCAAGACACCACCACATGTCAATATGAACACAGCTGTGGGACGCTGACATACAAGGTTATGAAAGTTCTTTGTATAGTGCTGCCAATATAAGTGCGTGGTAGCAAGTTGGTGAACTTCGTTGTCAGATCTTCATACCTCACCAGCTCTGATTGTCATTCCAGAGAAAGAATTCCAAAATTGCTTTGAAGGTTGGACTAGGCACTGGCTTCAGTGCGTAGCTTCTCCAAGGGAAGTAAGTGCCTTAAAGGTGACTGTAGTGATATTTAGCAGTGGGGTAGGTAGCACTTGTTTTAGGATGAATTGGAGAACTTGTCGCACTTTGTACATAAAAACAGATATAATAGTATGTGTAATGAATTCTCAGGCACCATCCCCCAGCACTGAAAGTTGTCAGATTGGAGCCAGTCCTGTTCATCTGTAGCCCTGCTGCGATCCTCAATCATACACACATCACTGGTACCCAGTTTTTTTGAAGTAATTGAAGTATTTTGAAGTAGATATTACATCATTTCATCTGCGACTATTTAAGGTGGAGTCTCTAGAAGACAATCCACATTCACAATACCATTATCTCACTTAAGGAAATTATTAGTATTTTCTTAACCTCACCAAATATCCAGCCACTTGCAAAATCTCCTTTTCTTGCTGCATAGGAACTTCCATTGGGCTGCAGTGTAATTTATCCTGTGGCTGCTGTTGGCTGTTGGAGAGACTACTTTTTTCTTTCACTATTAAAAACAATACTGCAGTAAATAACTTAAAAAAAATTTTTTTTGCATACCTGTCTAATTATAGCAATTTAGGATAAATTGCTACAAGTGTCATTGCTGAGTCAAAGGCTGTGTACATTTTTAAAGACTTTTAATCTAAAATGTCACGTTTCTTTTCATATTGGTTATATACATTTCTGCAAATCATGAGCAGTACAGGAGAATGCCTAATTATTCTTGCAGTGTTATTTTTATTCTTCCGTATAAACTTTAGAATTATTTTGTCAAAATAAAAAGGCAATACACTTAGTTTATATTTTTCACTGCGTTTTTATGTGATAGGTTATTTTTAGGTTAGTTTGTATTACAATACCAAGAATTCCTGTTCGGGGACAACCATTGCATGTCCTTTGGTGAATGTACTATGTTTGATTTATATGTGGGTTTCTCTCACTTTTTGAAAACCACTAGGTATCTTATATATAGCTTTCCATAATTATGACCAAGATCATTGTTTTCTTCTCTCTTTTTTTCTTTCCTCTTCCAAGTAGTGGTTGCTGATTAATGTTTTTTGTTGGGGGGGGGGGGCACAGGAATTCTGTCATTGTCAACTTTACTGAAAATTCTTACTGGTTTCAGTGTTTTCCTCCATTGATTTTCTTGGGTTTTCTAGATCTATATTCTTATCACTTGATAATAATGATAATTTTGTCTCTTTTAAGTAATCTTCTATTTCTTTTTCTTGGGTTTTCTTGGGTTTTCTAGATCTATATTCTTATCACTTGATAATAATGATAATTTTGTCTCTTTCTTTTACGTAATCTTCTATTTCTTTTTCTTGTTGGATGGCACTGGCTACCTGATGGTTGAGGATAGTTGGCATTGCTGTTTTGCTTTCTGCTTGGGCAGAAATGGCTCTGTTTCTGATCTTTTTCTGCTTGATGTGACTGTTGGTGTGTAATTGATCTTAACTGAGAAATAAACAAATATCATAAAACGTTAAACACAGAATCTTTTAAACAGACAAATGCAACAGATGTTTTTTGTTGTTATATTTTTCTTATAATAAGGAGGTATATTTTAATTTCTTTTCATTACAAATTATTATTAAATTTAGAATACATGTTGATTTTTATCTCTGACCTTTCTTAGCAGAAACTATTAAATATTTCCTTATTCTTTTCTTTGACTTGTTACTATAATGATATATTAGCATTGATATATTCTTTAGTCTTGGGATATAAAGCCAATTTTGTCAAAAGCTTACCATCTCTTGAAATAATACTGGGTTCAATTTTCTAGTATTTTATTTAGAGTATGCATCTATTTTCATGAGTTCAACTGTCTTCTCCCATTATTTTTTCGGAGGCATGTTTGTTAAGATTTACACTAGCTTTGGAAAGTGAATTGTAAGTTTTTGGTTTTTTCCCATTTTCTCTCTCCTTTACCACCCCCTCCCTGATTTTTTCTGTTTTGGGAAATTTTGAATGAATTCACTTGTGAAACTGCCCTGGGCAAAAATCTTTTAAAATACAAATATACATATAAATAAATATATGTAAACTATTTTTAATTTATTTTGCAATTATTATAACTTTTAGGCATTCTTTTCATTTGTGAATTAATTTAGCAATTTATAATTTTAGAGAAAGCTGTTCTGATTCTGTGGAGTTACAGACTGTGGCAAACAACTGCAAACCGCCTCTTATTATTTAAAAATAGCTCTTCTGAATCAAAGATTATATACCTTTTTTCTTTTGTATCACTAAGTATTTGTGCTCTCTCTTGCTTCTGGCTGGAGTTGCCAAAGATTTAATTAGTTGTTTCACAGAACCAGTTAGTGCACAAATTAGAGTTGGATTCCTAATTACTTTATTTTTATTGTTTCCTCTTAAATATAAATATTTCCTCTTAAATATAAGAGAACTTGAAGCCTTAAGTTCTTCTCTAAGGGTAGCAATAAATGATTCTGCAGAGTGCATGTAATATTGCTGGTACTGGTATGTCCTATATACCTGTGGTTGCTGTTTTGAATTATACTTTTACCCAAGGATTACTTAGTAAAGACTTTGTTTCTTAAATTTCAATTGGTTTGCCTTTTATTGTTTGTATTTTGTTATTCTTGTCTAATTTTATTGCATATTGAGTAGAATATGTGACCTATAGTTTGGGGAATTTTCAGCTTTTTTAGGTGTGTACATATGGCTTATGATATGATAAAAAATTTAAACTATTACATAGGCATTTAAAAGAATACAATTAATATGCAATAATTATAAGTTATTAATTGTGATGAGTATAGTAATAATTTTGATAAAGGGAGTTAATCACATCTTTTCTGGAGTTATTTATCTTTGTCCCCTTTATTAGAGTTGCAAAGATGTGTTAATTTTTTCTACTGTGATTACATTTTATGTTTTCCTGTATTATACACATAAGCAATTGCTGACCTCATGGGTTAAAACAATTCAATACTGGCAATTTTGCATAGGTTAACCTATATTTATGATATGTTAGAAGCATCTTTTCTTTTTTTGATATGGGTATGCGAGGATCACTGGAGACAACAGCTGGGGATGAGACCATTACCTCTGATGCTCTCTGCCTTGAGTTCCCCACTCTGTGACATTAATATAACTTCCAGCCCTGATGTTTTGCTTGTTTGCATTTATCTCATATATCTTTGTTCCTCCCTTGTAATTAATCTTTTCACATAATTATATTTTGGGGAGACATCTTTTACACAACTCACAGAGAGATTTTGTTTTGCGTCCCTCTGTGAGAGGCCAGTGAGGAGTTAAGCCAATGCATATTTACTTGATAACCATTGCACTTGGTTCATTCATATTTTTTATTTCCTTTTTTTTGGGGGGGGGATTTTGAATGAATTCACTTGTGAAACTGCCCTGGGCATAAGTGAGAGTTGTACATCTGTTGGATGTTTGTAACTCAGGGACTTACTGCAGTAGCCTTTGTTCATAAGTATAAGTTGTATGTAAGTCGTGTGTTTGTGCCTTGGGGTTTGTAGTTTGCCCTGGGAATGGTCTCACCCACAGCAGATGTCTCCAGTGATCCTCACATACCCTTTTTCCATTTAAAAAAAGTCCTTCCTTACTGTTTCCCTTCAGTTCTTTTCCTATTTTTGCCTCCTTTATTCTCCGGTGGTTTGGATGATGTCCAGATTATTTTTACTCTGCTGCTGCCTCCCTTTCCTTCCTCCTTTCCTCTTCTTCCCTGATCCTGTTGAGAACAGACCGGGCTGTGCAGTCACTCATTCCTTCATCCTGTGGATGTTTGGGAAGGAGTGTCTATATGGCCTGTACTGCAGTCAGGGATGAGACAGAGCACTGAGCAGATCCTTGCTCTCCCGAGTTAGACTTCCAGGAGGGGTGGGGTAATGAATAAACAAACAAGGAGAGACTCAGATGTTGCCTCGCATACATACAACTACAGCAGAGTGGGTGCTAGAAAGTTGCATCTTTGGGCTGGGCACCCAGGGGAGTCCTCTGCAGTCTAGGCAGTCCCCTGGTTATGGATGAGATAGGTCTTGTAGGTTTGTTCATAAGTTGAATTTGTATGTAAGTTGGAACGGGTCTGTTTACCTGCTACCTGGAATAGCCTCCATTCATAAGTGAGAGTTGTACATCTGTTGGATGTTTTTAACTCAGAGATTTATTGCAGTAGCCTTTTTTCATAAGTATAAGTTGTATGTAAGTCGGGTGTTTGTGACTTGGGGTTTGTAGTTTGCTTGGGTTGCTCTCTCAGCATACCCTAGACTGGGCACTTAAACAATGGAAGTTTGTCTCCACACAGGAGGATGGTGAATTGTGAGACCAAGGTTCCCCTTAGACCTCTCCCAATGGCCATCTGTGCAGTGCCTTCACCTGTTGCTGTAAGGGTGTTGGTCTTGGGGTCTCACAGAAAAGTGATGTCACGAAGAATAAGCACACTTATTGAAATTGTGTTTTAAATAAAGGTGACCATTTGCTCGCTCAGGCAAAATGATGAGCTTTCTTTATTTACTGTTGGTTTATATAGGGAATCTTGTGCATGCACACTATACAGCAATGACCTCATTAATATATTCATTACAATCCCTCTGCACATGTGCATTGGACACCAGTGACTTTATTAATCCATTTAAACATTTTATGACCATCTGCCCTGTAAGTAGCTCCTCCCTGGTAATCTGATAATCCACCCAACATACACCTTTAAGCATAACCCTTTTAACATAACCTGGTTTAATATAACTTAATGAAGAACAAGTTGTCAGTTATTACTTTCTTTGTTCTTATTTAATGAAGCCTGAGACTACGGGGAAAGAGACGATTTGAATGTTTGTTTTACTGACCATGCCACTTGCAGGCCATTACTTTGAATCTTTAAGCAAAGCATAGAGAAACTTCTTGGGCATATAGTAATTTCTGTGTAAACCTCTGCTCGCATGTAGGCCTTAAGTCAGGTGGTTTTTGGTGGAGCCTTTTATAAGGAATTCTCAGGCTGGACTTCTCAAAAGCCTTTCATGAGCCCAGGTTTCATCTGTGCCATTAGATACCTGTATGCATTAGGTAAATTCCTCTTCTCTTGAGGTCCCCTAGCACATTACCATTCCTGGACTTGTCAGCAAGCAACTTTCGTCACTTACCACAGATCAGGAAAGGTTACTGATGGGTATCTGGCCAGTTTTCCAAAGGGCTTTTTCTTTGGCCTTATAAAGTCAACCTTAATTCCTTAACATCGCCTGGAAGTGCTATTTCAGCCAAAGCCTTGGTCATGTTAGGCCTGCAACTAACCTGGCCACATGGGATTCTGCCTCAGTTTCTCACATGTGTGCCTACACAAAGTCTTTTCACTCCTTTCTCTCAAAGAGCATTTTTGGCCAGAGGCATATAGGTGTTTTGCCTATATTCACCTGCCCACATCTCTGCGTCTGTGTGTGTCTTCGTCCTCATCTTTTTGTATGAAGACATCAGTTAGATTGGATTAGGCCCACTCTAAATAACTCATTTAAAAAATACAGATGGTGCTCAAAAAATGTGTACACATTTTAAGCAAGGAGAAAACCGCGTTGGGTATTCAGTATATACTGGTAACATCTTAACAAAAGATGCAAGTCATGTTGAACACCTCTTATGACCGGAGAAGTCAAATGTGATTTGAGTAGACGAATTAAATATAGTTTTTTTTTCTTAAAAAGTGTACACATTTTTTGGCACCTACTGTATTTATTTTAACTGACAAATAGAAAGTCTATGTTTATGATGTACAACAGCGTGGTGTTTTAAAATATGTGTACATTGTGGAATGGCTAAATCAAGCTAATCATCATAAACATCACCCTACAGAATTATCTTTTTTTTTTTTTTTTGTAGTGAGAACATTTAAAATATACTCTCTTAGCAACTTTCAGGAATTCAATGCACTTGTTACTAACTATAGTCATTCTGTCATTGACAGAGCCTTTGAATGTCTCCTATCCAGCTGAGATTTTGTAACCTTTGACTAACTTCTCCCCAGTTCTCTCCCTCCCCAGAGACCTCATTTCCACTTAATTACCTATGTAAAGACCTTATATCAAAATACAGTCCCATCCTGAGGTGCTGGAAGGTTAGGACTTCAACTAAGGACTTTTGGGGCAGGGCACAATTTATCCCCAAGCAGCCTCTGTCAGCAGGTAATGTTTACTTTGAGATATGAGTAAGATAGTAACAGGGGATGGTGTGCACAGCTCATGAGGAAGAAGATTCCACGTGGAGGGATTAGCTAGAACAAGAGTCCTAAAATGGGAGGGAACAGGATAAGTTCAAGAAACCAGAGACTGGTGTCAGGATGGAGGAGAAGCGAGAAGAGGAGATGGACTTGCAGAGTTTGGGTGGCATTTATAAGCTTAGCTGTGATTTAATTCCAAATGTAGTGAGAAGTCATTGGAGGGTTATAATCAGGAGGCACAATCAAATTGATCTTTTTAAAAGGCTTCTCTAGTTCCTCTATGGAGAATGCATTTCTAAAGGGGGCAAACAATTTGGAAACAAGGAGCTCTTTATAGCAGGTCAGATGAAAGTGGTGGTGGCTTAGTTCAGGGATTCAGGATGCATTTGAGTGTAAGGACCTGCCAATGGATCTCACGTGAGGAAAGTGTACTGTCAAGGATCACTTGTATGTGTTTGGGGAAGTTTTGGTGGTGCCCTTCACCGAGATAGAAAAGAATGGGAGAACAGGTTTTGGAAGGAAAATCATAGTGATCCAGTATTTCCCTAGGAAATTTGGTAGTTCTGTCATATTTTTCTTGTTGGGTCTTTAGCATTGAGACTCAGACCTAGAACAAAAGTGGGTAGTGGCACGATGTTGTACAATGGCCTGGAGCTTAGTGGCAATGCTGGCCAGGCTTTGCAGCTCACCAGCTGTTTGGCCTTTGTAGACCACCTACATCTGTCCTCCACAAGGTCTCTGGTGCCGCAAGGTTGAGGACACCTATCTGTCAGATATTTTCTTGAGGATTCAATGAGGTCACGCTTGTGAAATGAGTACAAGTCCTGGCACAGGGTAGGCGATTGGCATGAATTGTCCTTGTTATTATTAGTGTCGTCGATATGACTTCAGTGGGAGGCCAGCTCGACAGCCTCTGCCACTGTGTTGAGAGTTCCCCAAAGGCCTGGTACAGTACAGTCTGCAATCTTCCCTACATTTATATAGCCTAGTGCCAAGCTGACTCTCACTTCGGCCTTGCTTTCGATTTTAATTTAAATCAGGGTGTGTAAGCATGTTGCTAAGTCTCTGAGCAGTGTGAGGGCTGTGTCCTGTCTGCCCCAGGCCTTTAGCCAGGTGAGGGGCAGGGAGAAGGGGGAAAGTATAGAGGCCAGGAGACAGGGTCCATAGGAGGTCGCTTGCTGCATGTGAAAGGCTGCTCCTTTTTGCCAATTTAATAAACAGCAGCTCACTCTTAGTCTCTCCAAGTTCATTCCCAAATAGGACAATATATTTTGTTCATAGCTGTATTTTTCTACTGTTGATATCAGATGACACCGAGAAATTCAAACATAGTTGTCCCTTATCCACAGGGCCTCTGTTGCAAGACCTGCAGTGGGTGCCTAAAATCAAGGATGGTACCAAACCCTATGTATGATATACAGGCATTTTTTTTGTTTGTTTCTGCATAATTTCATGGATAGAAGATTCACTCTTTTGTAGATCTTAGCAACTTCAGCCTCTTTCTTTTTTTTTTCCTTATTAATTCGAGAACTTTTATCTTCTCACTTAAGGAAAGCCCTTTATGCTTTCCCCTTCCCCAGCTCTATCCCCCACTTCACCCTCTGCATTTCCAAATTAAGCAAAATAAGGGTGATTTGAACCTGGGCACTGTGGAAGAAGGACAGTTGATCTGATAATGGAGACAGCTAAGTGAGTAATGGGTGTGTAGCAAGAGAGTATGGAGAGGCTGAACAAGGGAAAGATTCACATCCTGGGTGGAGAGGAGGTGTCATCATGCTACTTAGAATAGGTGTGCAGTATGAAACTTAGGACTTATTTATTTCTGGAAAATTATATTTATTAATCATATTTTTGGACTTTGGGTAACTGAAAACTGTGGAAAGCAAAACCTCAGATTTTGTGGGGAGTGGCTACTGTGTCATTCTTCCCTTAATGAACCAGAGTCACAACTGTATGATCCCAACAAATGAACATTCAATCTGTCATCTTCCTGGTGTGGCTTGAGTACCTGCCAAGTCTCAGGCAGGTGCCAAAATCTTTGCTCTTGCACAACTTACAGTCAGTGAGGGAGGTGGACCGTGAACAGCAAACATTACGGTACATATCCAAATTTAAAATTATTGTGAGTTCTATAAAGGAAATAAAGGAGACACAATAGATGATGGGGAGGCAGTGTAATAAGTACAGCAGGCGGTGCAAAAAATGATGTCATGCATGATTTTATAAATAATGGAAGATTGCGGGGATGATCCTGGCAAGCCACTGTGAGGAGCTGACATTTCAGCTGAGACATAAAGGATTCAGAGGAAGTCAGGAGAGAACATTCCAGGCCATGGGAACAGGACAAAGGTCCCAGGAAGGCAGAGGGCTTTGTGCTCTGGGAATTTCAAACGACCAGTGTGACTCCGGCATAGTTGAGGAAAGGGGGGGAGGGGAGGGTCCAGAGACGAGGGCCAGAGCGTGCAGAATGTCACAGGCTATGGGGAGGGGCGGTTGGAAGTCCCTTGGGATTGGCATGGACAGTTCTGTACCCTTAGAGGATCTTTCTGGCTGCTATTAGGAGAATGACTAGAAGGAAAACAGAGTTGAGACTAGTCAGGTTGTAAGGGAAACTAATTAGGATTATAAGAGTAATCCAGGTGGGAGAGAGTTTGGAGGCTTAGAGGTAGGAAGTGGCATGCAGTTAGTGGGATGACTACTAAATATATTTGGTGGAATCAGTGGGGTTTGTTTATGGATTGCATGTGGGGACAGTGGAAAGGGAGTAACCAAGATGGGTTGCAGGTATTTGAATACAGTGGTGTCATTTAATGGGGTTAAAAGGAGTAGTCAGTAGCCAGTATGAGACACTGGAAATTAAGACTTTCTTTTTGGACATGTCATCTCAGAGGCATTCAGAAGCAGCTGTCCCACGAGTCTTAAGGATAGTGCTTGTGAGGCTCAGGAGCAGCCTGGGCTGAAATATAAATGTGTTATCTGCACACAGGGAGTGATGGAAGTGGTGGGGAGAAGCCTCATAGGAAGGGAATACTGAGCTGGCAGAGAAGAGGCTCTAGAACAGTGGTTGTCAACCTGTGGGTCACAGCCCCTTTGTAACAATGAAAATACATCATGGTCATTAGGAAGGTTGAGAACCACTGCTCTAGAAGGAAGTGCTGAGAGATGTTCCAAAAATTGAGGTTGCTTAGAATAGGAGCAGCAAGGGAAGAATCCCAGGAAGAAGCAGAGCTGGAAGGAGGCAGGACAAGGTCCAGGGAGGTGTGATGTTCCAGGAGCCAGAGAAGAGAGTGTATCAAGGAGGGGAAAGTAACTCGCTCTTCCCAAAGCCATGGAGAGGTTAAATAATATGAGATCAGAGCAGCATCCATTGAGATTATAACATGGGAGTCATCAGTGACCACTGGGGCTTAGGAACCACTTAGAGCCACTTTGGGTGGGCCAAAGAGGGGGGTGAGAGGAAGTGAAACTCTGTGAGTGACATTTTTAGGAGGAGTTGCTTGGAAAGGGAGTGAAGCAATGGTGCTGGCAAGGATGTGGAACCAAGGATGCGTCTTTTACAGATGGGGGACCCCAGGCATGTGTGCCATAGAGCTTTATCCAGTAGAAAATAGGAGACTGGAGATGGAGAAAGGACACAGGGAAGAGTGGAGTCTAAGAGGTGCTGAGTATATTAATGAGAGTAAAGTGACCTTGAACAGCAGTGGCTTAAATAAGAAAGATTATTTTCTTTACAAATAATAGCCTAAGATAATCTTTCTCAGATTAGAATGATAGAGTTCTCCTACCCAGGGTTGTTCATGGAGGCAGCTCCTTCCAACTGCTTGTTTTCACTCTCTCTAGGGTCCTTTTCCTTGGTGTCTAGGACAGTCCTGTCACTGTACCCACATCACATCAGGATGGAGTAAGCCTGCCCATCTCAGGCTACATCCCAGAGGTTGCTCACATCACTTCCCTTGAAGTGATATTAGCTAGAAGTTGGCCACATGGCCCCACCAAGCTGCCAGAGAGACTGGAAATACCATATTGTTTTTTGTAGTATCTATGTGCTTGGCTGAAAGTAGGGTTTCTCTTACCATGGAAAAAATGAGGGGCACTGTTAGAAGTTTGCCCCATCAAAATCTGTGAGCCTCTGCTTCTGTCTCAGTCAAATAAGAATGGAATCCCCAAGTGAAGTGGGGAGAGATTGGCCTTCAGCAAAAGAAGGGCCAATTAATACTTTCATTCATGTTAAACAGGAAGAAAGAGAAAATGGATGTTGATCCCGGAGGGTTTGTAGATATGGAAATTGCAGTTAGAAAGTTCCTATCTGCCACCTTCTATTCTCTTGATGGTATTTGAGGTGAGACCATCAGCGGGAAGGATGGAATGCAAAGAGTTTTGAAAATAATAATTACTTGTATCTGTGGAATGCTTACTCTATGCCAATCTCTGCTCTAAAATCTTTACATCTATTAATTAATTTTATTTATTTATTTATTGTTTTATTCTGTCTCACTTTGTCGCCCTCAGTAGAGTGCTGTGGCGTCACAGTTCACAGCAACCTCCAGCTCTTGGGCTTAGGTGATCCTCTTGCCTCAGCCTCCCGAGTAGCTGGGACTACAGGCACCTGCCACAATGCCTGGCTATTATTTTATTGCAGTTTGGCTGGGGTCAGGTTTGAACCCTCCACCTTTGGTATATGGGGCTAGTGCCCTACTCACTGAGCCACAGATGCTGCCCCCACATCTATTAATTTATTTATGTAACGTTTGAAGAACAGATGAGAAAGCTGAAGCCCAGAGAGCTTTAGTTCCTTGGTTAAGACCCCACAGTTGGTGAGTGGCACACCTGAATTTGAACCCAAGATAGGGGTCTGAGTGAGGACTGCTGGTGGAAGGTGTAGTGAGAACTTAGAACACTAACAAATGGCTCCTGGTGGGCCAACCATGTGTCAAGTTCACTGTCAGCTGCTCATTTAAGGAGACACAGCTTATTGCTGGATTGGTGGGAAGGAGCCCAGCTTCTTCACCTGCTTAAAGGTGAAGGCTCTCTGAGGGTGGGTTGACACTGGAGGTGAACTTTTTATGGATCTGTAGAATAACACATTGAGCAGCTGAATGTGCTTCAGTTCTGGCTCTCCTTTCCTCCCTCACCTAAAACACTTGAATCTTCTGTGGCTCCCATGTCCCTTTCATAAACAAGAGAGCTTCTCTGCAGGAGTAACACATTAGGCTTGACCACATTTCCTCCCTGTGTCATTGTGACCTCTAGTACATTATATTCCCTGTCTGGACTTTAATGTTCTCCCCTATAAAATAAAGTAGTTGGATCAGAATAATTATAGCTAATATTTATTGAGAATTACTGGGTGCCAGATGCTGTTCTAAGTGATTTACATATATTATAGTACATTTAATTGTCCTGAAAGCTCCATCTGAGGTATTATTATTCCCATATTTTTTTTCCCAATGAGGTAACTGAGACACTCAGAGAATAACCAACATGCTGCCTTCATTTTCTGTTTACTGCTGTAACCAATTTCTACAGGTGTACACAACACAAATTGAGTCCCTGTGATTAAAACAACACAAATTTATTCTCTCACAGTTCTAAAGTCCAGAAGTCCAAAATAAGTTTCACTGGAGTGAAGTCATGATCTAGGCAGGGCTGGTCCCTTCTGGAGGCTCTCACAGAGAATCCATTTCCTTGCCTTCTTTAGCATTTGGAGTTGCTCCCCGGCTGCGGCCCCTTCCTCTATCTTGACAGTGCTTTGTTCCAGGCCCTGTTTCCAACATGCCTTCACCTTCTGCCTTTGACTCTGACCCCTCCGCTTCCACTTACAAGGTCCCTGTGATGACCCACACACTTTAGGGTGATCTCCCTCTCAAGATGCTTACTTGATGCCATCTGCAAAATTCCTTTTTTCCATGAAAGGCTAAACACATTCACAGGTTTAGGAATTAGGATATGGATGTATTTGGGGAGCATTATTGTATCTACCACACCTGCCTGGAGCATGAGCTTCTGGCCAGCACAGACCTGGACCCTGGACACCCACTGTGCTGTGCTGATGAGGGCTTCCTTTGGCTTCAGGCCTTGCAAGTCCCTTGAAAGTGTTTCCCATGACTGGCATTGAAGGCTGTTTGTTTTCTCTTCTGGATGAACATGTGATTTTCATGGAGGGGCAGGCACGTGGCATGCAAACCATCCCTCCCCTTCTTCTGCTCATGGAGCCCTACAGGGGACTGCAGCCCTCTTGTCTCCAGAATCCAATTGCGTCTTCAGAATCTTTCTCAACACTATTTTCTAAGAAAGTCCATCAGTTGATCCATACAGACTGTCATACATAACCATGTCTGTGGGCCATTTTAGCTTTGCCCATCTGGCTGTGACATCCAAGACTCTTGTGGGCCCAGTGACCTTTTGGAGGCGTTGTGGCAAGCTTTTGTGCCCTTCTTGGGACAGAATTTCCATTTTGCCAGTTTCAGATTAAAAAAAAAATAATTCCTTGACTGTAGGTCTAAGCATTAGTTCTTAACAGGAAATTATTACAGGAAAAGCAGGCTTCTTACTCAGATTCCCTGGCATACTGGCCAGGAATCACAGCTCTCTCTGAAGTGCTAGTTGATAATTTCAGAGTTTGGCTGGGAGGGAAGGGAGGTGTAGCATGTAGGGGGCACAACCACCTCCTGCCCCATCTTCCTGGTCTTCAAGAACATGCTGTAATTGCTGAGCCCTGTATGGGGCAGGGAAAGAGAAAATCACATGTTCTTCCAGAAGAGAAAACAAACAGCCTTCAATGCCACTCAAGGGAAACACTTTCAAAGGATTTTTGCAAGGCCTGAAGCCAAAGGAAGTCCCTATCAGAGCCACCTGGAGTCCCATCCTCAGCTTCACCTTGGCCCTTCCCATTTCTAGGTATCAGAACCCCTGGGGATGCTGAGATTCTCTTCCCCCCAGACTCTGTGCTTACCTAGAACCCTCATTAGGGGTTTCTCATCCCCACAACCTACCTTATAGTTTTGGGTGCTGCAGTGGGGAGTGTTGGACTCCCAAGTAAAAGCCGAAATGTTTATTCTCTGGGTTCAGTGCAACCTCCAGGACCATTAACCACACATTCCCACAGGGCATCACATTCCCCAGGTGGGTAAAATTCCCACTGAAACAAGGGATGGGACATTGACCTTTATTTGTCTTTCTGACTTCCCACTTCTTTTGAGAGCCCCACAGCTTTGCCAGGGCCTAATGAGCTAGTCCAAATGACCACAGCCCTTTGGGTCAGTATCTTCTTTAATTCACTCCATTGCGGAGGTGCTGGCCAGAGATCCATAGTGAAGGCTTTTCCCTTGCTGGCCACAGTGTGCGCAAATGACCCTTTCTCCTTCAGTGGACCTCATTACTGTTTCCCTTCTTCTTGCCTCCTCCCACCAAAGGCAGCTTCCTGAAAATTCCCCACACTAGCTGAATTTCCCACAAAGGTGCCCGCAATCCAGATGTGTCCTTGTGCTGCACCCCCAAGCCAACTTCATGGAGGTGGAAAGGATGGGGATGCAGGTGCCAGCGCCTTCAAGGAGTGGGTTCCCCTATGCAGAAGCTGTGAACTTGAGAGGGTCTTCCTCCTTTGTGTGATTTTGGCTTTAGGGGCCTAGAGCCTGTGGCTGGAGTTTTTGTGAAAGAATTCACATTTTTGTCAAGGTCAGTTTCCTGACAGCAAAACATAAGAAGTTGTAGAGAATGAAATAGATGGCAGAATGTTATGCTGGGGGGAAAATCCAAAGTATCAAGTTGTTGTTTTATAGATGAGGAATCTGCCCAAGGCCCAGCAGCCAGGAAGTGGCAGAGAATTACCAGGTGCCTGAATCCAGGTCCCAGGATACACAGATCTTTCCTCAGCTCACTTTCCCACATGGTCACCTACACATCTGCCTCTGTGCATGAAAGTTCCTGAAACAGGCAAGTGTTTCCTTGCCAGGCCTGTACTTTTGAAAGGCAAGAGAGAAATGGAGAGAAGAAGATGTTAAGGAAATGGCCTGAGGGCTTTGGTGGCCTCTAGAACATCTGGACCGGTCCACATCCTTTCTTGCTTCCAACATTCACCGTCATGCTTAGGTCCTAGCGAGAAGATGGTTCATGATTCAGGTGTCACATGGGGGCCAAGGAAGCAGTCCAGAGGGCCACAGCTTTGAGTAGCAGCTGTGCTGGAGTTTGCTATGGAAACAGTATGAGGGTGGTGGAGGAAGCAGAGGATAATCCAGGTGGGGTGGAGGGAGGAGTTTGAAATTAGAGGTTTCTTGATAAAATGAACTTTCTGCTGGAGTTTAGTTGAAGCTGGTGTTGTAGCATGTTTATGGGGATGGGGCCTCCTGGGAGAGGAAACCACCTGGCTGAGGAGTGTGCTGACTCCCCGTCCAAGTCCAGTGCTGTGATTCACCTCAGGCTTGGTGACAGTAAACGTGTGTGTGTGCCAGTGTACGGATCAGCATGTGGCTGCAAGTATGGCTGTGTGTAGATTCTGAGCGCAGTCATGTGTGTGCTTGTGAGGTTGTGTGTGAGTATCAATGTGATGGCATGGTTATGTTTCTGTCTGACCATGAGTGTGTGACTTCATGCATAGTTGTATGGTTGTGTGTGACCGTGAGTGTGTGACTTCAGGACTGGAGCTGGGCGAAGACTCTGGGGAGGTGGTGGGCAGAGCATAGGGTGGTGGGAAGGAGAAGGTGGGAGCTTACTGAATAGAGAAAGGATGGTCACACGGCACCGACTCCCATCCTGGGGTCCAGATCTACTTTTTCTTTGTGTAGAGTTAGTCTTAACACTTGTAGTTAAAAGAAAGGCTGCCAATGCCAGTGTGAGTTGCCCCCCTGGGATTTCCAGGATAAGGGATGAATGAGGCCCAGGAAGACTCATTACTAGGATGCTCTGGGGGAAGTCAGCAGAGAGGTCATGGTCCCATGGGTGCTGGCAGGCAGGAGGCGCTTCAAACTGATTTAGGAGGGGAGTCTGACATACTGGTGGGGGAGGCACTGGAAGAGCAAAAGGTGCCTGGAGATGGGAACAGCACTTCTTAGGGCTGCACACCGGCAGTGATGCCCAGGAAAGAGTGTCAGTGAGGTGTGTGGGAGAGGAGGGTAGAGCTTAAATTAACTCTGGGAACCTTCCAGGGACCCTTCAGCCCAAGAGCAGGGGAACTCAGCCCTGGGATTTGCTGAACCTTCTCTGAGGGCGAGGCCACAGTACCAAGGGGGGGGTCATAGCCCTTGACTGCCAATAAGAGTCCTCTTCTTGCCAAGCTGCAGAGGGGGCTGCAGGGAACCAGGAGCAGCTGCTGTGATTGCTCCTCACACCGTTTGTTTCCATGGACAGCCCAGTTGTTTGGATTTTACATGATTCCGAGACCTTCCACAGGTGGAGGCCTAGATGCCACCCTGGCCTGTGGTGTTGGGCTTTTGAAGCCCTTCCTCATACAACACATCTGACCCCTGGTGAAGCAAAGCCCTCGCTGCTGGTGTACCCTCTGGCTCCTTATGGAACATTGTGCCTCAGTTTCCTCGTATGAAACACAGGGCTCATGAGATCAATCTTGTTAGGCACATATTGTTTGGATCAAATGAGCAAGTGTTTGTAAAGCACTTAGTGCACCACTAGCATTCAGTAAAATTAGCTATTCTGTGGATCTCTGTGCAACTCTATTGACTATGGATTCATAGTCATAGTCACAGTCAACAGGAAAAAGAACTAATAAGATTTTGTGAATTTAAATAAATTTCCAAGGTCAACAAGCAATACACAGGAAGAGGAGGAGTGAAGCTAATGGAAACAAAATTTGAACTTATGCTGGAGAGCCCTGGCCTTTGGGGCAGAAGAGGCAAAGCCAGGCTGAGGTGTCCAGGATGGCAGCTGTGATGGGGCCCTGCTGGGTGCTTGGGAAGACCTGTTGTTGGAGCATAGAGGAGGTTTCCAGCAGAGACCTGGGTTCTGCTCTCTGGGAGGAACTCCCTTGCCCATGGTCATTGTACTCTGGCTGCTGAGTGCACCCCTGGCTCCTCCTGGTTGTGCCCTGTGACTGACTGCACCTGAGCAGGTGTGGTGGACGTGCCCTCTGGGAGGCTGAGAACTTCGCCACTTGTTTCGTTCTTGAATGTGATAATGACTGGGTTGTTTTAAGCACAGAACAGTCACATGCTTTTTCAGGCCTGGTCCAGTCTTCCTTTGGCAATAAATTCCCGTGACATTCTTGTATATGTGAGTGTGTCCTTTCAGTTCTGTGTTCCAGTGACCACACCCAGAGTGCTTTCCTAGACGTAGTTCTGAGGTCTACTTTATCTTCTGTTTCTTTGGACCTACACCTCTCTCTTTTGTTTGAGTGGCAGCTGTCCTAAAGCCATCCAGACCCAAACTTACTGGATGGGGGAGGGAAGGCAACATCCTTAAGTTGATTTGTGCCAAAGGATGGATGCTTTGGTTTGACTGAGAAGTCTTAGCAGACCTTTGAAAGAAGAAGATTTTAAAGAAATCAATCTGTCTCCTGATGTACAAGGTATGGAAGCAGATGGTATTTTCAACCCTATATTCTCCCTCCCCATTGGAAAATATTACTCCTTCTTTATCTATTTGTAAAATAGACTTTAAGGCAGTGCCGTATACTTAATACTCTGCCTTCTGTACCAGTTATAATCTAAGCTGTTCTAATCAAGGATCACAAGATGCAAGTGGCTCCGAGAAGGTAACTGTCACTCTCACACCTAAGGTTCAAGTTGGTAAGGAGCTCTACTGCCTGTGATAATTTGAGGGCTCAGGTTCCTTCCATATTATTTCTCTGCCTTCAGTAAGTCATCATCCTCACTTGTGAGGCCAAGCCTGGGCTGCTGCATCAGTTCTAAAGCTTATAGGAAGACAGAAAAAGAGGGAAGAGGCAAGTCCATCATTTTTCAGGCTCCAGCCCAGAAGTGGCTCATGGTAATCTTACTTAACCTCCCCATGTGAGATCGGAGATAAGTGGTCATTCCTGACAGCAAGGGAGGCTGGGAAATGGGAGATGGAGAGAATGGATTGGAGTGATGGGGGAGCAGGCTGCACCATGGATGCTACTTACATCAAGCCTGTGCACTTATGACATTTACCTAGACTTAAAGAGGTAAACAGATATTCTAACTCACAGCATAACTTCACTTAGTGGCACATGCCATCAAGAAATATGATATGAGTATGGGGATATCGAATAACCAAAATTATTACTGAGGCAGGTTTAGAGGACCCTTAGAAGTGCCGGTTCAACTCGTCATCTTACAGATGAGACTGTTTAAGGTGAAAAATAATTAGAAAATGTTAGGTATCAACAGGCCAATGAAAGGAATTCCTTGGAGAAAGGGCAGTTTCTTCCTGTAACTGCAAATAATAATAGTGGAGTTTGGTGTCTGAGCCGTAGCTGGTGTAAGGCATTGGATATTAAGGAGTGAGATGTCCAGGTCACTAAAATTTTATCACAGGAGGGTGGGGTTAAGGGGTGCCCTTCAAAATCCTAGTCCAACCTCTGAGTTAACATATGGGAGACATACAGTCCAGAGGGAGGAGCTACCTGCCCTGAATTTCACCCAGTATTTTGGCTTTTTCACACTGCCTGTTCAGAGATGCCAGGGTGGAGGAAGTACAGCTAAGAAATGTATAATCTCAGCTCCCTAAACACACAGACATATGCTTCTTGTACAGCCCATCCTCTCAACCTCATATGCACAGAGGAATGCAGCAAATTGACTTTTCCTGGAAATGGCAGGAGCACAGTTTTCTCCTTTCTGCATGCAAGGGGACCATGGGAGCTTTCTTTGCCCCCCTACCTAAGGGCAAATATCTCAGGCTTCTCAGTTTAATTTCCAGAGTGCTTCATTAAATTACTCACTAAACACCCCAGATACTGCACTCAGTTATGTTCACTAAGCCCCCTCATTTCACAAGCTGATCCAAAAAGCAATCAAGTCCAGCATGATTTGTTCTTTAATAAAGAAACTGTGATCTCACAGCTGATCTTTGCCCAGGGCTCAGGCTGTAGCCGATACTCAGTTCTATCTGGTAAGTATCCACAGGGGAATCTCTCCACGTCTGGGCCACGTTGCAGGCAACAGCTATAAAGAAAATGCTTTGTTGTGTAAAGGGGAAAACATGCAACCTTTCAGAGTAGAACTAGAAGGCACAGTGACTAGTAAGTTCAACACAGAAGCAGGGATATAAGTTTCATACTTTCATCTGATACTAAACTTACAAAGACTGGCCATTGCTGGTGGAGCGTGAATCATCCACCTGGACAGACAGTCTGGAAGCAAGTGTTTGATGGAAGAGATTACACCAAACTGGCCTTCATCCTTTAGGGACAATCAGATGCTAGTTCAATCTAATTGCAACTTGGCTTCTGTAATAACCTCAGTGGATTAATTTGACTGTTTCTCAGGCTAACTCTGTATCGATGGGGTGGGAGATACAATTATCAGTGGCCGTTTCTTCTTTTGGAGGCAAGTATCAGTATAGAGTCACTGCCTGCTTTCCCTCTTTTTTTTTTTCTTTGCAGTTTTTGGCCATGGCTGGGTTTGAACCCGCCACCCCCAGCATGTGGGGCCGGCGCCCTACTCCTTTGAGCCACAGGCACTGCCCTTTCCCTCTTTTTGTTTTTCCTTCTTCTTTTGGCTCTCACTCTCCATGCATTGACGTTTGAACTTCTGATGTGAGATTCTCTCTTGTGAGTGATAACTGAATTCTGTTCAGTGGCCACACTCTAAAGGCATCATCAATAACTTACAGAGTAGTTTGTCAATAAGTTTAGCTCTTTATTAAATCAAGAATATAGATGGTTCTCTATGCAAGCAATTGCCCTGCACTGGCTTTGTGTGATGACTTCTTTAATTCACTTGAGAAACAGTTCGTTTGGAGTTTCTTCCTATGGAGAGATTCCTGTGGTTTACCTTGGTTTTGGATTTCTTTCCTCATTTCCAAAACTGAAATAGAAGTGTCAGGAAAAGAGATTTATTTGTTCATTTGCTCCGACATATTGAGGTCTTTGTCTTCCTCTGTCTGGCCAAAGCTGAGCTCCAGTGTCAGTAAGTCCGTTATCTTTCCGCCTTTAGCTCAGAAGAGGATCCCAGTACTTACCTTCCTTAGATGTGATTGTAGACAGGTGGTCACACCTGACATCATACGTCAGGCTGTAATTCTCCTACCACAGAAGACAGAGAGAATGGGTTAGGATGGACAGGGAGCAGTCTCCATCGCACATGCTGTTTGCAGCAAGTCTGTGCCCACATGAAGTTTGACTTGATTTCACGTGGTAAACCAATATTCAAATTTCTAATAAAACTTCAAGGAATTAAATGGTGTGCTAGGCACTGTTTTGGGGTTGAGGCTACAAGCATGAGTAAAATGAAGTCTGCACATGTCGTGATAACGCTGTCAGCTCAGGGAGATGTACAACCTACAGATAACAGAGAGCTCCTGAAACTTCATGTGATGCCAAACTGTAGGAAGAACAATCACGCAGGTGTGAAGGGTTAGGAGGATCAAAGTCCTACTTAGGTAGTGTGATTTGAAACAGCAAAGGCAGGCAGTGTGGAGCCCTCGGGTCAGCCTGCACCTGGGTTCCTCTCTGAGGGGCATCTCAGAGTCCTCCTAGAGGCTGGGACGGAAGGAGCTCAGAGAGAGGGAAGAAATGAGCTTGCTGAAGCCCATTGTGAAGAACTTTGTGGGCAGGAGGAAAGCTCCAGGCTTTATTCTAAGCAAGATAGGAAGCTCTTGGAAGGTCAGGAGTAAGGGAGAGATGTGTTCATGTTTATGCTTTGAAAAGATCACCTCTGGCTGCTGTGTGGACAGGAAGCTGATAAGTATTTGTTTGGAACCTTTGGATTTATGCGTGTGAGGTTTGTCTGATAGCTTGTGGTGTCAGGTCCTGGAGTTGTGGCTATACTACAAGCTTTGTAAAATGTTGTGCTACAAATCTGTTGTGATATAATATCAGTCCATCGAATTGGGATGCTTATGTCTTTTCTTCTATTTTGAAGATCATTTAAACAGCATTAGTATAAGGCATTCCCTGAAATTCCTTTTTGATCTTTTTGGACAAATATGGAAAATTCTCTCATAATCAATAGGTTATTTAGGGTTTTTTATTTTTTTGAAAATTATACTTTAAAAATAGCACACTTACTTATTGGCATTTTCATGTATGTCACTATGCTGATAAATTTTAATCTTTACAGTGTTAGGTGTATCTTCTTTCTCATTGATAGAGATGGATGGATAAATAGATATTTTTTCTTTTGAAAAAATATGAATATATGAAATATGCCTGAAGTTATATGGTCTTACTGATTTTTTTCCACAGATGTAAGTTTTGGAGTTACTATTTATACTTTTCAATGTTTTCTAAATTCATTAATTGCTGCTTTTGTCCATTAATCTTTTTTCTTTGATTTAGCTGAGCATTATTGCCTCATATACTGAACTGAGAGTTCAGTTGATTTATTATCATATTCTTACTTAATAATGAAATTGCATAAACCTGTGAATTTTCTTCCTATTTAGCTTTTGCCACATTCTATATATGTATTCTCCTCATTGTCATACTTTTTAAATTAGTCTTTAATTGTAATTTGATTACCACTTTAATCCAAAAGTTACTTAAGGTTATATTTTTCTGAAAACAATATCTGCAGCTGTATGGAAAATGCACATTTATAAGTGCATAAATTAAAAAGCAAAACACTCACTTATTGCCTACTTTTTCACTCCTTTATCAGTGCTTGGGATAACCACCTTTAGCAAGTTGGCACGTATCCTGATGGACCTTGTCCAAACACATATGAAACCATATGAACAGTTTTATTAAAATGAGGTGATATCATAGATATTTTCCAATTTTTTCAATAGTAAGCTGTAGCAGTACTGATAGTTCTATCTCATTCTTTTAAATGAATATTTTATAATATGAAATATATTTATTAAATAATTCTACTAATGAGCACCTAGGTATCTAGATTGTCTTTTTAAATGTATGTTTTCCGTATGTACTTGTGCAATAACTTGGGCAGAACACTAGATCAAAATTATGCTCAATTTTTCTTTTCTTAGATATTGATGTGCTTATAAATTCTCTAATACACAAATAAAAACAACCATTTGATTTATACCTTCTGCCAATTTCCATGGTGTAAATATTGCTGTCACGGTGATTTCAAGCTAACAATTGCTCTCAAAAACTTCTAAATATTTAACTACAGATTCTTGTGTGCTGGGTACAAATCAATTCAAACTAATTCTAGCACACTGCTCCAAAAAGCTGAATTGCCTCCAAAATTATTGGTTTAATATGTACACATGCAATGTGTGGTAGTGCCCATCTTCTTATAACTCTAGTAACCCTGGATATTAAGAATTGTTCAATGTGTTTTTCAAACTGAGAGATTAAAAAATTGTATTTTATTGTTTAGTTTGCCTTTCTTTTCATGTGTTTAGTGTCATTTGTATTTTTCTACAAATAACTTATTTATGTAATTTGCTCCCTCTTCACCTTTTTTTTATTCAATGACAGTTTAATCAAGTTTCTTCTATATGCTAGGTATTACAAAAGTGAATATGACAGATCCTTTATTCTTCTCTGATAAAGATAAAGTCTAGGGAGCAAGAGCATTGAAACAATCAGGCAAAATTATTGCAAGTTGGAAACAAACTATGAACATAGCAATGTAGAGGCTAAACCAGAAAATGAAAGGAGCATCTTCTTTAACTGTTGTATTTAGGGAAGGCCTCTCTTTGGAGGTGGCATTTATATAGGGACCTAAAGGATATGGAAGAGCCAGCCAGGCAGACAGTTATGAGCTGAGGTCTGGGGGGTTTAGGTGGTGTTGTTAAGATTTCCAAATAGCACAGGGAGATTTGAGAAGACCAGCAAGTTCAGAGCCTGCTGATGACAAAGGAGAGGTGAGTAAGACAAAGCGGAGAGACAGAGAAGGACCAGGATTGTATAGTTGGCTGCTTAAGTGTTTCAGGTAGAGAACTGAGGTAATGCTGTTAAAAATAAAACAGCTTTTATACGACTGTGCATAGAATAGATTATAGAAAAGTGAGAGGGGGATCTTGCAGCTGTGAAGAGGCTGTGTGTTATACTAACCCCGGGGGACATCTCCAGGGGGTGTCATTCAGACTTAATTTTATGCTCTGACAGCCCTGGACCAAAATGACAGACAGTACAGAATTTCCCTTACTGATTTAGCTATATTTTGGAAAATAGATTTATTTTGGTTACTATATATGCTGCAAATACTTTTGTATTTGGTTATAATCTGGTTTATGATTCAGAGTATCAAGTTTTAGATTTTCATGAAATTAGATTTGTTCATCCTTTCTTTATTGCTGCTGTGTTGCTTTGTCATAATAGGAAGAACTTTCCTCTTAATGAGAGCTTTGCAGATTTATAAAATGGGCTTTCATATTTTTTCTTTTAGTATTTAGATTGGAGGTAAAAACTCTAAAATTAAAAAAAAATTAATATGAGGGCATAAACAATTAGGTTACATTGTTTGCATTTGTTAAGTAAAGTCCAAGTTGTAGTTGAGTAGTTCACCCAGGAGGTGGACCATGTACCCCTGTTTTATGCCCATTAAGTAAGAGCACACCAATCCCCTGCCCTCTTTCCCTCTCCCCATCCTCCTTCCCTCTTCCTTCTACTTGAACTTAATTGTGTTTTTCTTTTGGGTGGGCAAATAGTTGTTCATCTACTAGCTTCATATTAGTATTGAGTACATTGATTACTTGCTTTTGCATTCTTATGATACTTTACTAAGGAGAATGTTCTTCAGCTCTATCCAGGTTAGTACAAAAGATATAAAGTCTCCATCTTTTTATGGCTATATAGTATTCCACGGCATACATATACCACAATTTATTAATGCATTCTTGGGTTGATGGGCAATTGGGTTGATTCCACATCTTGACAATCGTGAATTGAGCTGTGATAAACATGCTAGTGCAAACGTCCATATGGTAAAAAGAATTTTTTTTCTTCTGGGTAGAGACCTAGTAATGGGATTATGGTACCAAATGGAAAGTCTACTTTTAGTTCTTTGGGGATTCTCCATACTTCTTCTATGGTGCATTTTGCAAGAGTACATGTCAAATCTATTAACTCTAGAGTATAAATATCTTAACACAATAATTAAGTAAGCGAGGTGAAGGCTATGTTAACCAGTTTGATGTAAGCATTCCAAATTGTATATAAAATCAGCACATTGTACCCCATAAATGCATTAATGTATACCACTATGATTTAATAAAAATAAATGTAAATAAATACAAATAAATTATGCAAAATAAAACAAACAAAGAAAGAAAGAGGCTGCACTAGTTCACAGTCCCACTGACAGGGTAGAAGTGTTTTTCTCTCTCCACATGTGTGGTAGCACCTGCAGCTTTGGGACTTTGTGATGTGGGCCATTCTCACTGGGATTAAGTGATCTCTCAGGATTTTTTTTAAAAAATTAAGTCATATACACATAGATCATATACACATTAATGCATTTATGGGGTATTATGTGCTGATTTTATATACAATTTGGAATGCATAGATCAAATTAGTTACTATAGGGTTTCACCTCATTTACTTAATTATTGTGTTAAGACATTTATATTCTATACTTAGTAGATTTGACATATACTCTTCCAATATGCTCCATAGGTGTGGTCCCACTGTCTCAGGGTGGTTTTGATTTGCATTTCTCTGATGATCAGGGATGATGAGCATTTTTAAATGTGTTTGTTGGCCATTCATCTGTCTTTGCTGGAGAACATTCTGTTTATGTCTCTTGCCCAATGATAAATGGGACTGTTGGCTAGGTGTCTGTGACTCAAGTGGCTAAGGTACCAGCCACATACACCTAAGGTGGTGGGTTCGAATCCAGCTAGGGCCCGCCAAACAACAATGATGGCTGCAACCAAAAAAATAGTTGGGCGTTGTGGCGGGCGCCTGTGGTCCCAGCTACTTGGGAGACTGAGGCAGGAGACTTGCTTGAGCCTAGGAGTTAGAGGTTGCTATGAGCTGTGATGCCATGGCACTCTACCCAGGGGGACAGCTTGGGGCTCTGTCTCAAAAAAAAAAAGGGAGTGTTTGCTCTTTTTTTGTTGATTAATTTGAGTTTTCTATAAAATCAATCTAGAAATTACTCTCACCTATGTGTAACATAGGAAACTAACTTTTATATATATGTTCACTGTGTTACATCATTCCCTGCTGTTTATTTTTATTTTTTTAATGAGAGCTCTATAGTACCTTTTGATGTCAGGAAGTGCAAATCTCCTCTCATCACATTCTTTTACAAAATACTACTTGTTCTTGTGCAGCACTTTTCTATATGACTTTTAGAATCACCCTGTTCAAGCTCCATCTTTTAAAAAAACAAAACTCCATGAGATTTAAAAGGAGTTCAATAGAATAGGGTAGCAGAATTTGAGGCAAAAGGACATTTTAAATGTCCTGAATTTTACTATACAATAAAATATCTTTTCAGTTATTCAAACCTTCCTTCTTTTATCCTTTTGGCAAAGGTTTGCATAGTTTTTTATTTTTTTGCTATAGAGTTCTGATACTTCTTTTGTGCTTATTATAAGGCATTTTATCACTTTTCTTATTCAATAAGTGGAATTATTTTTCACTGGATTTTGCCAGTTTGTAGGAAAACTATTGATTTTGGCGTGTTTCTCTAGTCTCTGGTAACTTTATTGAATTGTCTTACTAGTTTAGACAGTGGTTCAGTTGATTGCCTTGGATTTTATAAGTAAACTATCATATCGTCTACAAATAATGACAATTATACTTCTTAAACTTTAATATTTATTTCCCTTTTTTATTTTATTCATTGTTACCTCTTTTAAAAACATACATAATTACAGTGGTAAAGTCACTCCTTATAGAAATGTCTTTTGGGATTCATCATTAAGTTAACCTTTTCATGTTACTAAAAAATGACTTTTAGGTTACTAAAATTGACAGTTTTAAAAATGAATTTTTAAAAAAATGTCTTTTTTGCACTTAGGGTGATGATCATATGATATTTATTTTTTATAATGTCATGAGTTATGTAACACATTTTGATTCTTCACTGTTAAACTTCCCCTGTATTTCTGGAATAAATTCACCTTGGCCTTGATGCTTTATTGTATTATCACACTGATCGTTTGCTAACATCTTATTTAGTTTTTTTTTTGCATCAAAATTCATAAATGAAATTGGTTTAGAATGTTTCTTTGCTCTGACTTTTTTATTTGTTTAGTTTCCATATGAAAAAACAAATAATAAAACTCTGATATCTCTCTTATATTTAATATAAATCCATTTAAATGACTTTAAATTGAGTCCATTTATCATTTGGACTCAAAGAACTACTGAACGTCTTTACTTTTTATGCTCTGAAGGGGTTTAAATAACAAAGAAATCAAATATTTTTTAAAAGTTGATCAAGCTTAGTCATCAAATGATTGGAGTATGGTGAATACTGAAGATAGCTGGTTAGCTATTTGTTTATCTTCTGCTATTATGACATCTTTATTTTTATTATATTCTGATCTACTTTATATAAATTTTCAAATATACTGGTAAAAATTGAACATAGTACTTTTATCTCTACTTTATTTTTTTTTTTATTGAATGGTAACTATGTACATTAATGCACTCCTGGGGTACAGTGTGGGGTTTTCACATGCAATCCGAAATACTTCCATCAAACTGATCAACACAGCCTTCATGTCATTTTCTGTATTATTTTAAAACGTTCTCATTCGACTCTTAGAGAGTTTCACTTGTACCCCTGTAAGATAAACCTCAAAAATGGTCCCTCCAATCCCCCTCCCTCCACCCATTCCCCCCCCTTCTCCCTCCCCCCTCTCCACATTCTTAGGCTATTTGGTTATAGCTTTCATATAAAGGGTATAAATTAGTTTCATAATAGGGGTGTGTACATTGGATACTTTTTCCTCCATTCTTGCGATACTTTGCTCAGAAGAACATTCTCCAGCTCCATCCATGTGAACAAGAAGGATGTAAAGTCTCCATCCTTTTTAGTGGCTGCGTAGTATTCCATGGTGTACATATACCACAGTTTGTTGATCCATTCGTGGATCGATGGGCACTTGGGCTTCTTCCATGACCTGGCAATTATGAATTGGGCTGCAAT
>CAUYQV010088057.1:0-13754 GCA_963574575.1 Galagoides demidoff
TCCCAGCTACTTGGGAGGCGGAGGCAGGAGACTCGCTTGAGCCCAGGAGTTAGAGGTTGCTATGAGCTGTGATGCCATGGCACTCTACCCAGGGGGATAGCTTGAGGCTCCGTCTCAAAAAAAAAAAAAAAAAAAAAAAAATCATGTATCTGTTTCACTTGAAAGACTTTATGAAATATGTGTAAATTCTCAAAAGATTTATATGAGATCACAAAACCCATGCTAATGTTTAGAAAGCAAGAGGCAGGGGTGGCACCTGGGGTTCAGTGAGTAGCGTGCCGGCCCCATATACCAAAGGTGGTAGGTTCAAACCTGGCCCTGGCTAAACTGCAACAAAAAATAGCTAGGTGTTGTGGCGGGTAACTGTGGTCCCAGCTACTCCGGAGGCTGAGGCAAGAAAATTGCCTAAGCCCAAGAGCTGAAGGTTGCTGTGAGCTGTGACGCCACACACTCTACTGAGGGTGACAAAGTGAGATTGTGTCTCTAAAAAAAAAAAAAGTAATAATAAAAAAAGCAAGAGGCAGAAATCACTCCTTTAAAAAAAAAAAACTTAAAATTACATGTCATAAAATTGTTCTTTTCATCATAATCATGTAGGAAACCTACTAAATCAATCAAAAGCAGTAAGATATTGGAGAACTGTACCATGTTAGCGCCCAGTCTTGACAACACTGCTTCTAATTCCTTTGCAGTACTCTTGGGTGGCACTGGAATGGTTTCTTGTTTGAGAATCGGGCCTATATCAAATCTAGCAAAAAGTCAAAAGCAAAGAGTAACATTATTTTTAAAGGTCAATATGTTTGTCTATATACCAAAAAGATAATTTATTGTTGGCTACTGATTTGGCTGTTAGCCATTAGCAAGGGACATATGTCAGTTTGGAAAAAAGGGAGAGGAAAATTTGGACTATATTTTTTTCTGAAGGAAAAAAGTAGCCGGGAGCAGTGGTGCATGACTGTAGTCCCAGATACTCAGGAGGCTGAGGCAGCAAGATTATTTGAGCCTAGAAGTTCAAGGCCACCCCAGTCAATATATCAAGACTGTCTCTCTCTCTCAAAAAAAAAAAAAAAAAAAAAAAAAAGTTTCATATCAGGAATTTCATCCCAATAACAAATAATTTTACCATTAGTAATAAATAGTATGAAAAATCTATTGGCACATAAAAAGCATAAGGCAAAGAATTTATTTTTCAAGGAAGCATGATTAGGAAATTCATTATTATTTCTTTCTTTATTTCCTTCCTCAAAGGATTTGAGTTTTGCCTAGTTTATCATCATTGGTGATTACAAATAAATGGAAATACATCTGCATTCCCACAATCTTACATTTTACATTAAGCTTTGTAAACATTGGCCATGGGCTTTCATTAGAAATATGCTTTATCTAAAACTTTTAACTTTGTGCTTCTGTTAATTCTATTCCTAACCTATGAGCTACAGTAAAATGTTTATCATGGAAAATTACAAATATGCACAAAAATAGGCTGGGCACCTGTAGTTCAGTGGTTAGGGCACCAGCCACATGCTCGGGGGCTAGTGGGGGCTGCTGGGTTCAAACCCAGCCCCGGCCAAAAAAAAAAAAAAAAAAAGCTGGATGCTGTGGGGGGCACCTGTAGTCCCAGCTTCTAGGGAGACTGAGGCAAGAGAACTGCTTGAGCTCAAGAGTTGGAGGTTTCTGTGAGCTATGATGTGGGAGCACTCTACCAAGGGTGACAAAATGAGACTCAAATGAATCATCATATATATCACCCAAATTTTAGAACTATCAAAGTTTTGCTACTCTTGTTTCATATATTCTCTTTTCTTCTGAAGTAAGTCAAAGTAAATAAATCCCAGATACCATGTTGTTCTTGTGCATTTGTAAATTTTTTTTCCTATGAGGAAGTTAGGTGGTAACAGGCAGCAGCTTAATAGTAACACTTCAAGTAATTTTTAAATACTTGTTTCTAGAGAATAGGTACAGTAGAAAAAAAATAATGTTTAAGACAATTATACTACATGTTGATACACAACATATTCTTACTTTAGGTTTCAAAAGTTTTTTGACTATAGTTTAGGAACCAAGATTCAAAATAATTAACATATAAAAATTCGTATCTCATTTACATAATTTCTTTTATAGAAATCCAGGTGTTAATAATACACTTCAACTAACAAATTAAAAATTTCATTAGGACTTCAAAGAGACAGTGCATAAATACCAAAAGATATACGATTTTTATGTTAAAACCCAGAAAAAACAGAAAGGATATAAAAGCACAGGAAGTACTCTGGAGCCACAGAAATCAGTCAACACCATCCATGTATCTTACCCTCTCTTTCCAAACTCATATCAACATTTAAAATCACAAAAATCTGAAGCAAAGTAAATATGTTCTACCTTTTAGGTCTAATTTGCATAATTGTTACTCCAGCAACAGAGTCTCCGTGAAGCACTGTGTGGATTATAGGGGCTGGACCACGCCACCTTGGGAGGCAACTGGGATGGACATTCAATATGCCACTGAATTAGAAAATGCCAAAATTAGTATGTCATCAGGCTTTACCATTTAGTTACTACTACGTAAACTATTACACTATTTTCATTATTAAACTTTCCCAGAAATATTGATAGTTAAATCTGGTCTGTATCACTTCAAAGGAAATAGTCAAAGGTAAATTCACAAGAAACCAGTGAAACTTAATTAAAAAACAGAGACATTATTCCAAAGATGTTCTGTAACAGCTCATGATGTCTGGGAGTTTTTAAGGAAAATTTTAAATGTATTTATTATTATATGAGAAGAACCACTCAAACCCTATTATGTATCTCATGAATAGTTTGAATTATATTTCTAGTTTAGTCATATAACTACTCCCACCTTGTTTACATATAGATTACCTAAAATAATCCTCTTGAATCCCTACCAGATGATCCATTCACCTTTCCTGTTTATCCCAATATACCCTCTCATCTACTGATGAGAAATGTAAATACTTCACTCATCTGTAAAATATTTAAATATATATATTTAAATGAGGATGGAAGAAAGCTCATAGGGAGTAATACGGAGTTAAATGCATTTTGACAATTCATGCCACAAATAAAACGTTCTTAAAAATACTAAAGAAGGCATAAGTAGAGTTCAAATTGTTACATTTTAGATACCAGGTCCATCAATAAAGACCCAGGTTTCTATATTGTATTTCCTTATAAATAAAACTTACTAGGGAAATTTAACAATAAGAGCCTCACTCAAAAGACGGCCAAATGAAGCCACTACTCCAACATCATATTCTCCAGATCCCACTTCTGGCCACTCATACACCGGAAGCCGAGACTGCACAGCATATTGCTTCACTGGCAGTCCTTTTGGTGACGGGGAAGGCACTGTGACCACCTCCAATCTGTCGATTAACTCTTCTTCTTTGTTTTCCCTAAGTTAGAAAGATTGGAGGAAAAATGTGACAGTGTTAAGATAATGACTTAAAGTTAAACTACTTCATACACCACTAAGGTACTGCGATGATTAAATTCATGAAACATTTAAGGCTATGTGATTAAAACTAATGTGATCGAGACACTGAGGGGTTGTTTATATTTAACTTTAATTATTTTAAATTTAAAGACCCATGTGTAGCTAAGGGCCACTGTTTGGACAGCATCATTCCAGAGATTTCCTGTGCACACAGAAACATATGCAGTAAAAATATTTTACTCAATAGGGACATTACCTGTACTGTTCTGCATTTTATTTTTTTTTCTCTTAACAATGCTATGTGCTTGTATATGAACTTAACATTTCTTCTTCTTTTTAAAAATCATCTTTGGAGACAGAGATTCACTCTGTTATCCAGGCTAGAATGCCATGGTTGACACTCCAGTGTTCAGCATAGTTCATGTTAACCTCAAACTCCTGGGATCAAGCAGGAGTTTTAACTCCTCCTGCCTCAGCTTCCCAGTAGCTGGGACTACAGGTGCCCCCCATAATGCCAGGCTAATTTTTTTATTTTTACTAGAGACAGAGTCCTGATCAAGCTAGTCTGAACTTTCCCACTTTGGCCTCCCAGAGTACTAGGATTACAGGCATAAGCCACAGCAACCAGCAGACCCTTAACATTTCGAGAAAAAAAACAGGACAGCGCCTATCTCTGGACAGAGGAACTGGGAAACAGGTGGAGGGAAATGACTTTTCACTGTATATCCTTTGAACCTGTGAAATTTTGTACCATAACTATGTATCATTCAAACAATAGTTTAAGGAAAAAAGCAAACAAAAATGCATCATTCCATGGCAGTACAGGTAGCACTCTCTCATTCTTTTTATCTGCTGCATGTTATTCCAGTGCCCAGGGGTGGTACATTCACTTATTAACAGGTATTGCATGCACATATTGAGGAGTCCATGTCAAGAAAAGGGAGTATGTACCAGGGCAGTAAAAAGAAGCACAGGAGTAATGGAGCTGCTAAGTGAAGCATTATTAGAAGTGTTGGGGTGCACGCAGTGAGAGATGCATGTAGCAATACAAGAAACAACAGCGTTTGGAGGGTGTGCAAACGGAACATGGAGTCAAGGGTATTTCTTCCAGGTGTGTGTACAGAAGAATGTCCCGGGAAATAATGCAGTATAGGGGATTGATGAAAGATTCTATATATGAGGGACTGCTGTGAAATATCTGTAGGGAAGAGGAGGTGGAGATGACAAAAATGAGTGGAGGGAGAGAATGCGTCAGGGAAAAAAAAAAGGAATGGGGAAATAACCTCAGTTGAGGCAAAGGGGGAAAGGAACACAACAGGTATTGCCACCACATACAATGGATTTTTAAGGCAGGCTGGATTTTAAACAATTTTTCCCCCAGTAAATAACATTTGTTAAATTTTATAAATACTAAACGTGTATATATATACCTAAGAGTTCTGATCTATAAGTTTATTCTTTTGAAATCAATGTCCTCGTTTCAACACGCCCCCACCAACTGGGCCCCTCAATATACCAGGAGGGCAACAGGAGCAAAGCAGCGAGACGTGGGTGTGCAGAAGGGTGATGAGCCTCGTAAGAACCTGCTAAAAGACTGGAGGGTACACAATAGATGGATGGGAGGCTGCAGGAGGTAGTGGAAAGAGGCGAACTTTGAAGCCAGACTTGGTTTTAGTCCCAACCAGCTCAGCTGATAACCTTGGGCAATCGTATCGCCTCTCTGAGCTTGGGTTTGGGGCAAGAGGCAGTGGGACCAGACGTCGGTGATGTAGGCAAAGCGCCGGACACCGGTTTAGTACAGCGGGGGGCTCCATGGAGGCCCACTGGAGCTTGGATTTTTAAGGCAGGCTGGATTTTAAACAATTTTTCCCCCAGTAAATAACATTTGTTAAATTTTATAAATACTAAACGTGTATATATATACCTAAGAGTTCTGATCTATAAGTTCCCGACAGACAGGGCCGGGAATGGAAAGCATAGACTGAACCGGATGGACGCCCAAAGGCTGACCGGCGGTGCTGGGCCCACACCGCTCCGGAGCCGCTGCTTTCCCAGACGAGGAGTCCAAAACCCTTGGGGGAGGCCCCATAGGCGCGACACCGGCGCCTTCAGCAGCCGGGCCCCACAACCCCTGGCCTGGGTACCTGGCGGCGTGAAGCGCCCGCAGTGTCTCTTTGGCGAAATGGTCCGTGCCGAAGAAGAGCACCCTCCAGGGCGGCTTCTCACGCACTCGGACGTCTGGGCCGTCCTCCCAGCCTACAGACCCGCCGAGGCCTGCCAGCGCTCGCCACTGGGGTCTCTGCCTCCTGATCACCGAGCCACGGACCAGCCCGGCGCCCCAGTACCGCTGCAAATACATCCTTACCGCCTCGGCGGCCAGCCGCCCACTTTGCGCAGGCGCGCGGGGAGGAGATGAGGGCGCAGGCAAAGGGATGATGGGCCGGGACACAACCTGAGGGGCGGGGCCCTCAAGAGACTGGGCGGGGCTTTTCTGGCTGGGGGCGTGGCCCACTGTAGCGGAGCCGAAGGTCGCATTTGCCGGGTCAAGAGTCCTTTTGTTAGGTTTATTTGCACTACTTAGACAAACCTCCAAAAAAACTCTTTTGGTAACAAATCGTGTTTTTTTCAGACAATGGAACCTCATTTATATAGTGCGGTGTCATTTTCTTAGCCATTATTACTGAGTACTTATGTACCACGCTTTGGAGCATTTTATATAAATTATTCCAGTTAATCATCACATCAACTATATGAGGTTAGTATTATTACAGCCATGTTACCGAAGAACCTGAAGCTCAGTGATGTTAAGGGCTTACCAGACCATAAGTCCACACAGCTAGTAAACTGCAAAGTGGTGGTAAGACTCTTGTCCATATAATTCCAAGGCCTGTGATCTTAACCACTGGGCCTTTGCAGAAATCCCATTTATGAGGTTAGTGAGAGGTCAAGGACCGAAAATAAAAGATTATTCTGAAACGTGAACGAAAGGAAACCGGAGTCCAGGTTCTGTGTGGGCAACATGGCCCTTACTTCCTTTCAGGTGTGAGTGAGCTGAGTCTGAGAAAGGAGCCAGGGCATGGTTTAAGGAGGATGGGAATTTAAAGGATTGGAGGGGTTGGGATTGTGGGACATTCATGCACTCATTTCTTCTTGGGCTGGATGGTTCTGTGTGGGCAGGTCCCTACATTTGACTCTATCAGTAAGTTAATGCCCCCATTTTGCACCTGAGGAAACTAAGGCTCAGTTACTTGCCTGTAGTCACCAGCCTTCAAGAATGAATCAAAGGCTCCATTCTTGCCCATACCCTGTGCTTTTCTACCATAGTGGAGATTTCTAGGGAAAATAGGCACAGAAGCTTGTTCCCAGAAGACCTCTGGAGACCAGTAGTGTCCAGATTTTGTGTTCCCAAATCCCATACAGTAATCTCCTTGAGTACAGTCAGACATCCATGAAGCATGCTATCACAGACCAGTTTCTATTCTAGTCTTATTCTTGAGCCTTTTCCCATCACATAGTCTTAAACTCAGTGACTCTGGATCTCTTCCTTTTCCTAAATTATGAGCTCTGCACACCCCTCCCTCTGTGCCTTTGCTCAAACAGTCCTTCCTAGACTACTTTCCCATATCTCTTCATCTTTAAATGGTATCCATTCTTCAATGCCAAGTTCAGCCATCTTCCCTGAAGATGTGAGCTCTTGCCTCTGTGGACTTAATGTCTTTCTCCCTGTACCTTGTTAATACACTGTACGGACCTCTGCTTCTCACATAGTTTGGTATTATTGAGGAAGGCTGTCTAACATGTTTTGGCACTGATAAATTCACCTGTGTTTAATAAGAGAGGCAAATGGGATCTGCTTATCTGATCACATATGAAGAGAGAGGGAATCCAAACCCTTTACTCCCTTAATCAAGTTCTGTTCCAGTATCTTCTCTTAGGGTAAGCAGAATACGATTCTAATATTCAAAGAAGGGTTTTTTCCCATTCAATGTGATCTAGAAATACAACCCAAATATTCATCTGGATTTTCCCTTAGAATTTGGCTGCTCTCTAAAGTGGACCTTTTGTGCTGCTCTCTAAAGTGGGCCTTTTGTATTTGTGTTTATGTTATTTCTTCCCTTATTGAATTTAAGCTTGAGTTAGTGAAAGGTATAAACTGTGGCACCCCAGAGGAGGTAGAGGAGGGTAACCCACTTGGGGAGTGCAAAGATGATGTCTGTATGGGGGCGTGGGGCAGTTAGAGATCTCTTTTATATGGGGCTGTGGGGGTGGGCACATTCCACAGCTTGCTTATCAGGTTAGTGTCTTTTGGTGTGAACTTCTGGGGGGTGGGGCTAACCAGATCCTTTGAGTCTTTATCTTAGGAGAGGAAAAGGAGTAGGAGAATGGGTTTGTGTGTGGCTGCCTTAGGCCCCCCAATAGTTAGAGAGCTTGCCTTATGCTACATTTAATTTTCAGCAGCCCTGTTCTCCCAGGTAGCCCTGCCATCCAGAGCTGCCTTGAACCACCCACAGCATCCTCTGCCAACACACAGCGACTGCTCATTCTGAAGGGCTGGCACCAATCTGTTTTTTCTCCTCCACAGAGCTGCCTCCTACAATTGACGTCTAACTTTCTAGTTAGCAAATACAAACTTCTTTTTAAAAACTTGATTTGCAGCAAACTTCTTAAAATAAAAACTGAATATGATGTTATCATAATGGCTGAAATTTTCCCAGGATGCTAAAATAAAAACAGTCCTGAAACTCTTAGCAGTGAGTTGGGATATGGGGAGTTCCACTTCTGAGCCCAGATAAATCCACCACTGGAATGACCATAAAGCACACAGGGAACAGGGAGACTCCAGCCCTGAAATGGCAAGGAATTTTTTTCTCCTGAGACAGAGCCTCAAGCTGTCGCTCTGGGTAGAGTGCTGTGACATCATAGCTTACAGCAACCTCCAACTCCTGGGCTCAAGCAAGTCTCCTGCCTCCACCTCCCAAGTAGCTAGGACTACAGGCACCCACCACAACGCCCGGCTATTTTTTGGTTGCAGCCATCATTGTTGTTTGGCAGGCCTGGGCTGGATTCGAACCCGTCAGCTCAGGTGTATGTGGCTGGCACCTTAGCTGCTTCTGCCACAGGTGCCGAGCCAAGGAATTTTATATAATAGATTAAGACATCCAGAAAGCACACCCAAAGGGATTGGAAAAGAGATGGTGCTCCCTTTTCCAGAAATTTCTCTTCTCTCATGAGTATGTGTGCCTGCTGAATCAATGAAATTACTCCACATTCTGAGCCTGAGTGACAAGACAATAGCAGTGTCATTGACAAAGAGAAAGAACCTGCTGGGTGGTAAACACGACAACACTTCACCTTTGTATGCGTTGAAACTGAAGTGATGAGCCAAGCAAGTGGAGATGTTTTGTGGAAATCTGAGACTGGTCTTCATGACTGGAGAATGAGAGCCAAACTGGGAGTGGGAGGAGGCAGGAAGTATCTGCTCCCCCTTACCCATCCAGCCCTACCCCTAACACTGTTGCATTTGATTTCTGAGGGGTGAGGCCATCAGCCACAGATTAAATTGTGTGTGCGTAATAAACCCTTTAGGGTTAAGAGTCAAAAAGGCAGAATACCCAGAGCCCTGGCAGAGGTGCAACTGGGGCATGAGGAGGAAGATGGTCAAAGCACTGGTTGGCAAGGTGGCCAGTGCCCAAGTCTACTCCTGCTAGTGCTCTAGGAGGCAATGCCACATGTGGCCCGGGGAAGGTCTGCTATACACAGGTATGGGCCCAGTAAAGGGGGAAGGAACTAAACTCAGGGGTGCAGCCCATTGAAGCCTTTTGGGATCAGTTCCCTGGTCTGCGGCTTTGTATACTGCCATCTCCTGCCTGTGGTTGCACCCGAAGTCCACGAGGAGGTGCTGTTCACTAGCATTTCCCATGTGGTGGCCCAGTAATGTGCTCCAGAGGGTCTGAAGCTGCCAATTCAGCTCTCCAAGTTGTTGATGTCTTGCGTGGTCTCAGTAGATGTCATTCCCTATCTGTCTGTTATGGAAAACACAGGGACGTTTCAACTTAGGTCTACCTGCTCATCGCACAAAGATCCAATTGTTGGGTGTCTTGCTTGTTGGGAGAACAGGGGAAAATGCCTCAAATTCAACTGTTCAACTAAGAGAGATCATAGACTTTTTAAGGAGAGGCCACGTGCCTTGGGGCAGGTTGTGGTGCAATTAACAAGGGACTTAGTGCTTTGGCAGCTGGTTGGGGGAGGAGGGTTGGTCTTGGCCTCAGGAGGTTGTCCAGGAGCCTTCAGTATCTCAACTCTTTTTTCTTTCAGAAAAGCCACCATTTCTGGCAAATAAGTCAAAAGGTCAAGTCGTGGTTCAGAGAGAGGATGATAAAAACATATATAGGGGTCTTTGGAATTTGTTCACAGATTCAGTTATGAATCCAGCTGCTCTATAAATCAGGGCTGGAGGTATAAAGCCACACTCAGCAGGTTACATTACATCTAAGGCAGCGGTCCCCAACTTTTTGACATCAGGGACCAGTTTCAGGGAAGACAATTTTTCCATGGACTGAGGTAGGGGTGGGAGTGATGGTTTCAAGGTGATTCAAGCACGTTATTGTGCACTTTATTTCTACTTTTATTAAATTGTAATGCATAATGAAGTAATTATATAATTCCCCATAATGCAAAATCAGTGGGAGCCTGGAGCTTCTTTTCCTGAAGCTAGATGGTCCCGTGTGAGGGTGATGGGAGGTAATGATGCCCGAATGTTGCTGAATCCTCAGCTCCACCTCAGATCATCAGGCATTGGATTCTCATAACTAGCATGCAGATCCCTCGCCTGCACAGTGTAAGGTAGGGCTAACACTACTTTGAGAATCTAATGCCCCTGCCCTAATCCAGGCGCTGGGGCTCAAGCAGTGAAGTGAGCAATGGGGAGTGACTGTAAATACAGATGAAGGTTTGCTGGCCTGCTACTCACCTCCTGCTGTATAGCCTCCTAATAGGCCATGGACCATGCAGCCTTCAGGTTGGGAACCACGGATTTAAGGGACATTAGGAGACCCAGGGAGAGAAGTCACAGGTAGGAGAAGTAGCCTAAGGAAATGGAATTTTCCCTGTTGCTACTGCAAGTCTACCCAGTAAACTCAGGGAATATCTCAAAATAGTCTTAAAGAGATCAAATCTTCAATCTTTAGTTTGTTTCCCAATGCCCCCCAAGTAAAAACGCTGCACAATGTTAACAAAGCTGTATGTTGTCAATGAAGGGGAAGAGTAGTTAATAAAATAGCTAAAGCTGCAGTCATTTTTTTTTTTAATTGGTGGCTGGGGCCGGGTATGAACCTGCCACCTCCGGTATATGGGACCAGTGCTCCACTCCTTGAGCCACAGGCACGACCCTTGTTTAATTTTTTTGAGTCAGAGTCTCACAATGTCACCCTTGGTAGAGTGCTGTGGAATCACAGCTCACAGCAACCTCAAACTCTTGGGCTTAAACAATTCTCTTGCCTCAGCTTCCCAAGTAGCTGGGACTACAGGCGCCCACCACAATGCCCAGCTATTTTTGTTGTTGTTGTAGTTGTCATTGTTGTCATTGTTGTTTTGGCAGGCACTGGCTGGGTTCGAACCAGCCAGCTGAGATGTATGTGGCCAGCGCCCTAGCCACTAAGCTACATACAGGCACTGAGTCTGTGGTCATTTCTTTATTCTCAGACACATGCATTCTTACCCTAAAAACGTTTTGTTTGTTTGTTCATTTTCTGACAGAGGCTCCCTCTGTCTCCCTGGATAGAATGCCATGGCATAACTAGTTCACAATGACCTCAAATTCCTGGGCTAAAGCAATCCTCTTGCCTCAGCCTCCTGAGTAGCTGGGACTACAAGTGACCACCATACCTGGTTGAACTTTTTCTATTTTTTTTTTTTGAGAACAGTGTCTGATTTTGTCACCCTCAGGAGAGTGCTATGACATCATAGCTCACAGCAACCTCAAACTCTTGGGCTCAAGACTCTTGGGCTCAAGTGATCCTCTTACTTCAGCCTCCCAAGTAGTTGGGACTATAGTTGCCCACCACAGTGCCTGGCTATGTTTTTTTTTTTTTTTTTAGAATTGAGGTCTTGCTCTTGCTCAAGCTGGTTTCCAGCTCCTGAGTTCAGGTGATCCACCTACCTCAGCCTCCTAGAGTGGTAGGATTACACACATGAGCCACTGTGCCTGGCCCTCCTTTCTCTATTTTCAGTAGAGACAGAGTCTTGCTCTTGCAAGGGTCTTGCTCAGGCTGCTCTGAAACTCCAGAGTTTAAGAGGTCCTCCTGCCTTGCCTTCCAGAGTGCCAGGAATATAGGCATGAGCATGTGACCTGAAAACACTTCTTAATGCTGAAATCAGGTTCACACATATGGAGAGATAAAGTAGATACGTATCTTTTAATACTCAAACCGCCTAGCTACTTCCTAGGCAGCCACTAGATAACACCACAGCTTTGTTCTCTCACCTTTTACCCTCACATGGCATTCACAAAGAAGAGAGGTGCTAGAAATGACTGCATGGAGCTGATGTATTCTATAGTTTTTAACCAGCTGCTCAATAGTAAGCTTCCTTATTCATCAGTCCGAGAATTGGGGAAAAGCTGGTGAATCAAAAAGAGAAATTTGAGCTATAAGGAAAGTGCTACTGTGAATCTAATATTATATACCCTATGTAGTATATTTTTGCTCATGTCTAAGGACTGTCAATAAAATTACTTCTAAGAAATTTTCCCTAGAATTATAATAATTTTGTTGGAGGTGTCTGGGGTATCCACTTTATATTTTACCAGGCAGATTATAAAACCCCAGAGATTCCTTCCCTTTGCAGATCATAATCATCTAAGTCTGTAGGTAAGAGCTTTGGAAAGGCCTGTTTGCTATGTCCTACCTTCCTTTGGGGAATGCCAACTGCCTCTACTCTGATATAATTGACTCCGTAATAAATTAAAGCGGAGCTACCCAGTCTTGTCATTAACAGGTGATTTCTGCTCTCTCCTCACATTTGCCCAAAAGTCCTTGCATATAAATTAGATATTATGGCTTCTGGAAAAAATATCAAAAGAAAACTTTATAGCCTTGATGGTAAGGATTGTACCAGGTACTCCTTTTTTTTTTTTTTAACAGTTTTATTAAGATATAATTCTCAGACCATATGATTCACCCATTTTAAAGTATACTAGTCAATGGATTTTAGTATATTCACAGGCCTGTGCATCAATCACCACAATTTTAGGACATTTGCATTGCTCCCCCAACAAAGCCCACCCCTCTTAGGCACCCCTTCACACTCCCCCATTCCCCTTAGTCCTAGGCAACCACTAATTTATTTATTTATTTTTTAAATTTTTTTATTTTTTTGAGACAGAGCCTCAAACTGTCCCCCTGAGTAGAGTGCCATGGCATCACAGCTCACAGCAACCTTCAACTCCTGGGCTCAGCCTCCCAAGTAGCTGGGACCACAGGCACCTGCCACAATGCCCAGCTATTTTTTGGTTGCAGCCATCACTGTTGTTTGGCGGGCCTGGGCTGGATTCGAACCCACTACCTTAGGTGTACATGGCTGGCGCCTTAACCACTTGAGCTACAGGCGCCAAGTCACAACCACTAATTTACATTCTGTTTCTAATCTACAATTACACTTGCTTATTCTGGACATTTCATATAAATAGAACTATACTATACATGGTCTTTTGTGATTGGCTTCTTTTATTTATATAATAGATATATAATAGAATTTTTTTAATGTTCTTTTTTTTTTTTTTGATAGGGTTCTGCTCCATGATCTAGGCTAGAGTGCAGTTATGAAATACATCATAGCTCACTGCAGCCTCATCTTCCCAAGCTCAGGGGATCTTCTCAGTTCTCTCACTTCAGCCTCCTAAGTAGCTGCATTTCAGCCTAGATCATGGAGCAGAACCCTACCAAAAAAAAAAAGAACATTAAAAAACTCCTGGCCTCAAGTGATCTTCCCACCTCAACCTCTCAAAGTGCGGAGATGACAGGCGTGAACCACCTCTGTCCAGACTCTAATTACATTTTATCAAATATTCTTAATTTTAAAAAAATCTCATCTAACAATGATTGACCATTCATCAAAAGTGAATTTCTTTTTTTTTTTTGAGACGGAGCCTCAAGCTATACCCCTGGGTAGAGTGCCATGGCATCACAGCTCATAGCAACCTCCAACTCCTGGGCTCGAGCGAGTCTCCTGCCTCTGCCTCCCAAGTAGCTGGGACCACAGGCTGTAGTCCACTTTCTGCGATTTTTTTCCCCATAACTTT
>CAUYQV010088060.1:0-30493 GCA_963574575.1 Galagoides demidoff
ACAGGCGCCCGCCACAACGCCCGGCCATTTTTTGGTTGCAGCCATCATTGTTGTTTGGCGGGCCCGGGCTGGGGATTCGAACCCGCCACCTTAGGTGTACGTGGCTGGCGCCCTAGCCGATTGAGCCACAGGCGCTGAGCCGATGCCCTTGGTCTTGAACTACACTTTGTGAAATGCTGAGATGTCCACATGGTTTCAGACACTCCCTGGCACTCAGTAATTGCTCATTAGATAATAACTATTCTTCCAGGGGTCCTTATTAGAAACAAAAATTCTTTAAAATGATTTACAGGCTCTGTGCCTGTAGCTCAGCAGCTAGGGCACCAGCCACATACACCAGAGCTGGAGGGTTTGAAACCAGCTAGCCTGGGGCTGCCAAACAACAATGACAACTACAACCAAAAAATAGCCAGATGTTGTGACAGACACTTGTAGTCCCAGCTACTTGTGAGGCTGAGGCAAGAGAATCACTTAAGCCCAAGAGTTTGAGGTTGCTGTGAGCTGTGACACCATAGCACTCTACTGAGGGTGACATAGAGAGACTGTCTCAAAATAAAATAAAATAAAATAACTTCCAAATTAAATGTCTAGATGCAGAAATCCAGCATATCCTAAGCACCCTGAATTGAGAAAATAGTATAAGAGTTGCTCACCATTTACTCACTGAATATTTATTGAGTACCTGTTATGTTCCAGGCAATATTCAGAGCTAGAGAGACAGAAAATATCTGACTCAATACTATAATTTGTTTGAGTTATCATCTAGGTAGGCAGAAGCTCCAAATGTAGTTAGCCACACTCACCACCAACCCATCTCTGGGCCAGGGAGAAGTCCCCATTAGGGTTCTAGGCCTGTGTTCACTCCCTCACTTAGGGTAATGCTTGTCCAACTACAACATGCACACACATCACCTGGGATCTTCAAATACAGATTAAGATTCTCATTAAGTCTGGGGTGAGCCCTGAGTATCTGCATGTCTAACAGACTTGTAGAGGATGCTTATGCTGCTGGTTCACAGATCACACTTAAAATAGCACAGTTTAGAGGTTAGGAGCTTTGAATTACAATACCTGCCCTATAACCTTAGGGTTCCTGGAGAATTCCTGGGAATCCTGACAGGGAAGGGTAGAATCTGGGAAGACTTGCTGATTGCAAGTAAGGATACAGATAAGGTTTGCTCACACTTCCTTCTGTCTCCTGTTTCTGGAATCCAATCTTTACCCTCCCACATATAGTCAGTGGCATGAGGTGGTCTCCACTAAAGGAGGATGAACATTCATTCTGTTAGTCATTCAGTAAATATTTCCAGAGTGCCTACTATGTTCCAACCCCTGTGCAAGACACTCACTTTGGCATTCAAGAGAGGACAAAACAGCAGCCTCTGCCTTCTGGGCTCCAGGCAGAAACTGCAGCTGGGGTTTGGAACAGAGGGAAAAGCTGCTCCGGGCTGTGTCTGTGGCTGAAGATACTGCCTGGCAAGATCCAGACTTGGCTCTTACTGGAGCATATGACAAGTGCATGCCTGGGAGAAGCACCCCTTTGCAGCCTTAGCCAGCCAGTTCAGAGATGGTACTGACCAGTCCCAGGAGATGTCTGGATAATGTGCCAGCCAGGCCACCTGTCCCTCTCAGACTTTCAGACCCAGCCCAGTGGCCACAGATGGCAGAAGGAAATGAAGATCCCTGGAGTCTCCAAATGCCTCCCCAGAAACTGGCAGCAGCCAGTAACTTCAGCCAAGTCAAGGGCCAGCCTAACCAGAGTCAAAGCTTGAGATGCCCCACTCTGAGTTCAGAGACATAGCCCAATCTAAGAACCACCAAGAACCAAAGTCATTGGCTGGAAGTCAAGTTGAGGAGTGTAGGCAAAACCCATTCACATTTCCCATGGTTTCTGATAAAGCAAGTCCCTTCCCATCTGACAATCTTACAAAGACCTTTCCTGTGTATTTACTGATAGGTCTACAGTCACACTGGAAGAAACTTGGCTTCATTAGAAATAGCATGCATTAAACAAACGCCTGTACAAAGAAGGCTCTATGCTAGAGCAATGAATTTCAGGTTCAAATCCTGTCTTCATGGGATGTAGGCCTATTCAGGAAGACAGGTCTTTAATCGTATGTAGTGTGGTCAAGGGAAAACAAGCCATCTTAGGAGCCGGAGGTTGAACAAATAAATGGTCAGCAGAGTTTCTTGAGAAAGGCCTGAAGATGGGCAGACCTGCATATAATGATTCAGATGAGATAAGGGAGGGCGAAGGATGTTCTAGAGAAATCGATGGTGTCTTCCTTGTTCACCGCAGTGTAGTGGGGTATATAGCATGATGCGAACCCCTAGGGAATCCTCCTGCTCTTTGTTTAGGAAACTGTATTAGTGAACTGCCTGAAGTGAAGGAGAGACACTGGGTTACCCCAACTTGGAAGGAGGGGATGAAAGTATGCAGGTCAACTTCCAGGAACCTCCTTCAGGGAAGCCCTCTGATGTGGCCACAAGGAGGCCTGTTTAAAATAGTCATTAGGGGCTCGGTGCCCGTAGCTCGGTCGTTAGGGTGCCAGCCACATACACTAGGGCTGGCGGGTTCGAACCTGGCCTGGGCCTGCTAAACAACAATAACAACTACAACAAAAAAATAGCCAGGGGGCGGTGCCTGTGGCTCAAAGGAGTAGGGCACCGGCCCCATATGCTGGAGGTGGTGGGTTCAAACCCAGCCCTGGCCAAAAAAAATGACCGAGTGCTGTGGTGGGTGCCTGTAGTCCCCAGCTACTTGGGAAGCTGAGGCAAAGCCCAAGACTTTGAGGTTGCTGTGAGCTGTGACACCACGCACTCTACTGAGGGCAACATAGTGAGACTCTGTCTCAAAAAAAAAAAAAAAGTTATTGCAGCATTGTTTGTAACAGTGAAAAACTGGGAACACCTTGAATGTCCATCACTAGAGGACTAATGAAATAAAGCATAGTGCAAATAGAATAAGGCAGCCGCGAAGAAGTGGCATTGTGCAGTTTTGTGTGCCTGATGTGGAAGGAATGCTAAGGTGCCAAGCAACTTTCAGGGTAATATGTACGATATTATCCCATTTATGGTAAAAAAAAAAATACCTACAGAACAAAAGTCTAAGTTTGTATCTGAATACACACAGAGACACACACATGTATGCAATTTTGTAGAGGGAAAAAGGTCTGGAAAGATAAGTACCAAATTGCTGACTGTTGCTGGTGTTAGAATATAGAAAGTAAGACTGGGAAGGGGTGAAGGGCAGGGGCTGTGGAGATGGAGAGGAGGACTCCTCCCTGTGGTTGTTGGCGGAGCCCCAAGAAGCCCTCTGCGTTTGGGCAGTGCTGTTCACCCCACAGGTGCTTGGAATCCTGGGGAAAGAAAGGCCTTGGGTTGGAGGGATAGGCTTCTCCTGGTAGACAGGAGCAAGAAACTTGCCCTCTGGGCTAGTCTCAGTGCTGTGGCAGGGGGCCTGTTTGGCCCTCTTTGGGCTCCAGGATCAGGGTCTTCTGGGCTGCTCCAGCTCAACCATCAGCCTTAGATCCTAAGCACTTCCAGAGCCTTCTCATGGAGGCTGGGACACAGAAAAGCCCTACTTGGCCTTTGGCCTGTTGAGATTTGGGTGGGCTGCTAGGAGCTGGGAGAATCAGTGTGGAAAGAAAGAAGTTTCTGAGCAGCATGGCCTCCTCTGGCAAGTGTGGTGCCCTTTCTTCCTGATACATTTAGCCTGAGACAACCTGGCCCAGACTGGCTCCTGAGGTAGCAAAGGGGGAGATATTTCATTATCTGGTGGACTCTAAACAGTTCATGAGAAATCACTGATTTGGGACTCTGGGCTGGCCTCAAGGGAAGTGGAGGCTACTTGAGGCCAGTGCTGGGGCGCTAGGCCAGCAGGGAAGCTGAGAACTGTGCTCGGTGCAAGTCTATACTGCAGATGATTCTCAAGGCCTTGAGCTGGCTTCAGGCTCCAGGGATGTTTAGATGAGGTCCCTCCTCTGAGGAGACCACAGGATGGGGAAGGGGCAGACATTGGATTTGAACAAGATCAAGGCTCAGTGTGGGGCTGGGAGTGGCAAGGCCAGCTGGCCCAGAGATGCCTCACCTTAGTCAAGGCTTCATTAATGGTATCCTGGTCTTGACCAGTGCTGGGAAGTTGGTGCAAGGTGGCTGCCTTGTGGGCCTTATTCAGGAACCAATGAGTGAGGTGTTCCTCCGTCAAGGCCTAGACAAAGTGACTCAGGAGGCTCTGGGTACTATAACTGCTAGACATCCAGGACCGCAGTCCTGGTGAGCTGCTCCAGATGTGCTGGATTTCCAGCCAGAGCACTGGGCAGAGGTTGGGACATGAATTGGCGCTCGATGCCTATGCAAGAGAGATGTTTGGAAACAAGGGAATTCTTGTAGAGCTGATCCCCAGCTAGGCCAGCTCTAGGTGGATAATCTGCCTAATACAGCTCCTCTAGGAGAGTTTTACAGAAAAAAGAAACCCTGCATTACCCTGGCACCAAGGTTGAGTAGGAGAGGCAGATTCTTGGGGAGCAGAGAGGACTGTGTTGGGCTGGTGGCGGGGGGGGGGCTGTCTACCATTAAGCATCTAGCACCCTTACCTCCCTGAGACTCACTGCCTTCAGAGCAGGCAACAGCCTTGCCCCAGAAGACCTCACAGCCCAGGTGGGGAGGTGAGATTCCTAGGCTGGAAACAAGATGAGGTAGGACATGAGTCAGTGCTGAAGTGCCTGCTCCAGCCCTTTGTGTGAGTGGGGGAAGGGGGGAGCCAGGAAGGAGCTGCTAGTGTGGGGGCAGAAGGAAGAGAGAGAGTGCATGTCTGCATTTGTGTGGACCCAGTGTGTGTGTGTGTGTGTGTGTGTTATGTGTCTGCATGTGCCCACACATGCGTGAGACCACATCTCTGGAGTTCCAATTTTCTGTGCTATTTGCCCAGACAACCTAAAAATAATTTCCATTTAACTTTAGGATTTTGTTATTTGATGCACAAGATGCTTGCCCAGCAGATATACTTTTCTACCCACACTTTATGTAAGATCAACATGAAGTTAAAATTAGTCTGCATTATTTATGCATACATAGGATGGCTGGTGAGCAAAAGACAGACTAGAGCAGCCTAGATTTGGCTGGGAAGTCCATGTAAACACGGTTATATGTGTATGACAAAATTGGACAGTGTGCATGGATCAGCAATGATGGCATTAATAGTGAAAATATGAGAAAGGACCCTCTGCAGCTACTGTGGAGTGTCATTAGCCCCTTATTTTAATCACACATGCAAAAGGCACATAGCCACCACTCAGTGAATATTTATTGAACTTATTCATAGACTTTGAGGAAGACAGTCTACATATATAACACATGTGCAAAAATAAAGTGAAATGATTTTTTTTTGAGACAGAGTCTCACTCTGTTGCTGTGGGTAGAGGGCTGTGGCATCAACCTACCTCACAGTAACCTCAAACTCTTGGGGTCAAGAAATCCTCTTTCCTCAACCTTCTGAGTAACTGGGATTACAGACACCTACCACAACACACAGCTGATTTTTCTATTTTTAGTAGATATGGGGGTCTCGCTCTTGCTCAGGCTGGTCTTAAACGCCTAACCTCAAGCAATCCACCCACCTTGGGCTCCCAGAGTAGTAGGATTACAGATGTGAGCCACTGCCACCAGCCAGGAGTTAGATGATTAATAATCCATATCCAGGACAGAATACAACTCAACTAGATTGAGCTTAAAAGTTTATTAGATAGATGGCTGAGGGATGATGCCATTATCAGAGTGAAACGTCAAAGTCACAGAGGAATGATAGATTGGTAAATACAGTAGAACCTTTATTGACCACCTAAGGGACTGTAACAAATTGGTCAACATATGGAGGAGATCAACATAAGGAAGGCTACTTTTTGCCCACAGTAGCCATAGAGGATCCTTTCTTCACTATTAATGCCATCATTGCTGATCCATGCACAGGATCTGGCCATCATTGCCGATCCATGCAGTAGGCCCTCTGTACTGGCATATACATGTAGTACATATCTGGCCTATGACAATGAGGTCAACTTAAGAAGGTGGCCAACTATGGAGGATCTGCTGTAACTTGTTGATACTTGATAAAGGAGCAGGAATAGAGAAATTGTGGTAAGCGAATCCATGGTCAGATCTAAATATGTAGATAGATAGCTAAACAGAAATGTAGTGATAGGCTCGGCGCAGTGGCTCATACCTGTATTCCTAGCACTTTGGGAGGCCGAGGCTGGTAGATTGCCTGAGCTCAGGAGTTCAAGACCAGCCTGAGCAAAAGCAAGACCCCCATCTCTTAAAAATAAAAATAGCTGGGTATTGTAGCAGGCACCTACAGTCACAGCTACCAGGGAGGGTGAGGCAAGAGAATCACTTTGAGCCCAAGAGTTTGAGGTTGCTGTGAGCTATGGCACTCTACCAAGGGTGATAAGGTGACTGTCTCCAAAAAAGAAAAACCAAAAAAAGAAATGCAGTGATTGAGCAAGAACAACAGACAAGAGAAGGAGAGATATGGTGGTTGGTATCATAATGCCCACCCCCAAAGATGTCTGTTATACTCCCCCAGAACCTATGAATATGTTTCCTTGCATAGATACTTTGCAGATATGATTACATTAAGGATCTTGCGATTGGGAGATTATCTTGCTTTATCCAGGTGAGCCCAGGCCTATCACTTATCTGCTGCTATGCTCCAGCCTCCCTTGTGTTCTTGTCAGTTCTTGATCATGCCAAGCTCATACCTACCTCAGGGCATTTGTATTTGCCGTTTCATCTGTGTGCTCCTTTTCATCATTCAGATCTCAGTTTAAATGAGAGTTGCTTCCAGGTTTTTGTCCTGAAGATTTGAGTACACCCTGTTCCTGAGGACTGAGTCGGGGCAATGGGATGTCCAAATTCAAGTGTGCTGGCTGGCGCTATCCCCAGCCCCAAGTTCTTCCCAAGGTTGTGGGATAGAGCAGTGTGCATGAGTCATCAAGCCACAGACACAGTCCCCTTGTTGGATGGACCTGAGCAATTATGTTGTGGCTAACTCGGATGGCCAATAGCCCCATTGAAAGGGGAGGTTAGAAATTTCCCCAAGTTTTTCCAGACTCACACAGGACCAACAGGGAACTGAAGAGTGAGGATCTGGGAACAGCCTGTGTAGATAGTGCTGTAAGCTCTCTAACTACCATGTCCCCAGCCCAACCTAGGCTGTGCTATGGAAGAGTAGATGGTACATCCTAGTCTTCTGGGGGCTCATCACCCTTGAGCCCTCCTTTATTCACTTCACATTTAAGGAACACCCACTCTGCACCAGCCACCATGCTGCCCTCCCAGAGGTCAGGCCTGACCTTTTGGGCCTGCCTGCTGCCTAAGCAGGGAGACTGGCTGGGCAGCAAAACTTTTGGGTCTATTGAACAAGGGCTTGGAATCTGAGGTGCATGGAGATGGTCTGTGGAGCTTGAAGGCTATGAAACACTAGCTGGAGGGACAGGGAGAAGTATGTCCTGGGTGGCAGAACCTGCCTGGCTGTGTTAATTTCCTGGGACTGCTATAAGGAAGTACCACAGATGAGGTGGTTCACAACAGCAGCTTCTATTCTCACAGCTCTGCAGGCTGGAAGTCCAAAATCAAGGTGTTTTACTGATAGGCTGTGCTCCCTCCAGCACCTTTGGAGGGGGATCCCTTTTGCCTCTTTCATATTCTGGTAGTTGTAGGAATTCCTTAGCTATGACAGCTCAGCTCTGGGCTCTGCCACCATCTCCACAGGGCCCTCTGTGTTTGTGTGTCTCTGATTCCCCTCTTCTTTTTTAAAACAAATACTTCTTATTAATATGTAATAGTTGTACATATTTTGGCAGTTCATGTGATATTTTGATACATGTATACAGTGTGTAATGATCAAGTCAGGGCAGTTGGGATGTTCATCACTTCATCAAATTTTCCTCTTCACATAAGGACAACAATCGTATTGGATTACAGCCCACTCTAATGACCTCATTATAACATGATTAAATCTGCAAAGACCCTGTTCCCAAATAAGGTCACATGCACTGGTACTGGGGGTTAGGACTTTATCATATCCTTTTGTGTGCTTGGGGTGGGGACGCACTGAACTGTAACAGGGGGCAAAGGCTTGGGAAGGCTTGGAGCTCAGGGCTCACCACCATTTGCCACGTCACTACCCACCCCCTCTCCGCACATTTCCCAGATGACTCACTGGTCCTTACACCTGCCTGGCACACTGCCCCCTCCAGGCTCTTGCTCTTCCGGTTCCCTTGTCTGGACAGCTTGCTTTCTCAGTTTGCAGGCTCACCTCCTCAAGAAGCCCTCTCTATACTGGTTTGGCTGCACCATCGCCTTCTTCTGATATCTCAGGGCTTATTTAACACAACATAGTAACCAGGTGGGCATCTTTTGTTTGTTTGTTTATTTAAACAGATCGAAATTTTTATTTTATTTCAAAATAATGAATAAATTGGGCATGGTTCTAGCCATATACTACTTCTGCGGAGTTTGTGAAGTTAGCAAAACAATTCCATGAGAGTGTCAGTCAGACCATGAATGACACCAGCCACAAGTGTGGCTGGTAAGCATATTTTCACTTGCCCCCTTCAGCCTTCTCTCTGTCCCATGCCAAGCCCAGGATTAGGGAGTAAGAGGCCTTGAGTCCATGCCCTCACCTCCATATTCTCTTTGCATCATCCTTGCCCAGGCTTCTCACCTGTGCTTGGATGCCCCCATGATAGGGCACTTGGAGACAGAGCCTTTTGACATCCCCAGCCCTGACAGTGAAGGAGCTCTCTTGCTCTTGGCCACATTGCTTCTCTCAGGAGCCTTCCCCTACCATTTGGAGCTTCATGGAGCCCACTTGGCCCTATCAATGACTAGGGCTATGGTGGAATGTGACCCACCTGAGACCATTTGAGAGACCTGCAAAGGGCTCCCTGACCCAACATCTTTCTTACCCACCTGCTACATGCTAGAAATTTCATCATTAGCAAATCTGACAAGGTCCGTGTTGATAAGGGCAAACACCAGAAGGAAAGATTCTCTGCCAGGAGTAGCTGGGCACAGACTTGCTTCTGAGAGTCTGATAGCCTGGTGACATTCTGCTCAGTCCTTCAGGAGACCTACAACCCAAGGCAGGAGGGGCTGAAGACGAAGGGGCTATTCTGCAGAACCTTATCTAGAGACAGAAGACCAGGAGGTGGTGGGAATCTGAGGCAGCCCTACTGGCCCAGCCCTGCCCCCAGGCAGAGGTGCTCAGGCCTCAGAACAGGGCAAAACTCAGCCTTTCCCTCTCTCTCCCACTCTCCTCAGTCCCACGCTTCCCTGTCCTACACTCCTAGCTGCTGGGCTGTTAGTGACCTTTGGACCACGGAAGCCCTGGGGCCTCCTAGGCCTGCACCCAGACTGGCACTCACAGGGCGCAGGGAGAGGCCCAAAGCTGTCACTCCTGGGCAGGCGCAGTCCCACAGTGTCCTGACCAGCCAGTCCTGTTCTGCCCTCTCTCTATGGGGAGGAGCTGGGGCCTGGGCCAGGCTGGATCTGGGGGCAGGGAGGAGGGCAGGGCAGACCTGGCCAGAGGCTCTGTGCTGCCACTTGCCTCATCCCACTGTGCCCATAGGGCTATGCTCTGGGCACAGGGCCTGAGAAGAGGCCCTGACCTGCTCCTTCTTTCTTGCCAGAGGGAGTGGATGGCAGGTTGGGGAGATGGGCTCACCACAAGACCCCAAGGATCCCCAAAAGACTCACTCAGGAGGGTGAGCCAGCCACATCTAATAGGGAATTATTTCAGATTTGCAATAATCAAGTCTAGCTCAGGGCTGCCCCAGATAATGGAAGCCAAATGTCTGTGAGGATGACTTGGCTCCTAAGGTCTGGCTGTCCAACACAGACCCAGGTGGGGGTCAGGAGATTGGCCTCAGGCCCTCACCTTCACCCTAAGGCATCATTCCAGATCTGCCCCTAGTAGATCTTCAGGCTCATGAAGGCTCTGGAACCCCTGTCCTTACCAGTTCTAGTCAGAGTCCACATAGCAGATGTGAATAAGATGCTTTTTAAGTTAAGAGCTTTCAGGGGCAGCGCCTGTGGCTCAAAGGAGTAGGGTGCTGGCCCCATATAGTGGAGGTGGCAGGTTCAAACTCGGCCCCAGCCAAAAACTGCAAAAAAAAAAAAAAAAAGGTAAGGGCTTTCTGGAGAATTTTATGGTATCCCAGAGAAGGAAAAGAACTTCCAGGAGTTTGGCTAAGGCTGGTTTTGAACCTGTTGCTCATAGAAGAGAAGGCACCTCTAAGCATAGGCTGAGCCTGTGTTGGGAGTTCTGTCAGTGGTGTGATGCAACTGGGTCGGCCTCTTTCCTTAGAATTATCTGCCAGTTGTGTTACCAATGACAGCAGGTTGGGGTTCTCCCCACCCCAGGAAACATATCCTGTCATTGGCCCTACTGACCCCTCATGGGATTGTTTTCTACTAAGGGTGGTCAGACCCTGACAAACTGTCATTGTTCCCTCCCTCCAGGAGTAGAAGGAGACCATGCATAGTGCAGCATGTGACTTATGGTCCGTAGCCACCCTGAGTGTGACACCCATGGGAGTGGGGTGGGACATACAGAGACACCTAGGAGCACACTTGGAGCAGGGCTGGCTACTTTCGCTCAAAAACTAAATGCTCTAGCTCAGTGCCTGTGGCTCAAGGGGGTGGTGCGCCGGTCTCATATGGCAGAGGTGGCGGGTTCAAACCCAGCCCTGGCCAAAAACTGCAAAACAAACAAACAAACAAACAAAAAACAGCTAAATGCTCAGTCCTGCTGTGCAGCAAAATCCCGCTATCTGTCAGTTTGCCCCTCAGGCCTTTGGGGGCCATCTGGAGAATCTGTTGAGCATGATTTCTTGTCTGGGGACACAGTCACCGAGCCCAGCAAACCCCAAAATTCTTAGTGTTCTCCAGATGTCCTTGTGCAGCACCAAGAAGGAAGGATATTTTCTCCAGCTCTCACCCTCCACTTCTCCAGGAAGCTCATCCCTCTGCCTGCTGCCTGTGAGCTTCCTGAGCCCTCAACCCTCAACACTACGGTCCAGTGCAGGGGTTAATGCTGATTCTACCACGTGGTGGCTATCTGACCCTGGGCAAAGTACTTAACCTCTGGGCCTCATTTGCCTTACTTATCAAATGGGAATGATAATAATCCTTATCTTAAAGAGTCTTTGGGAGGATCAAATGAGATCTTCCTGGAGCTGGCACGTAGCAAGCACTTAGTAAGCTTCAGATGGTATGATTTCATTGTTTGAGGGTGTCCCTCTTTAACTTGGTGCTCCTCTTCTGCCCCTTTCCTCCATCCCCCTAAATCCAGACCTGTTATCATCCTAAACCTTCCGCAGCCACAAGTCGGGTGGCTGTTCAGGTCCTGCTCCCAGGCAAGTGGGAGACAGGGGTGAGTGTCTAAGCACCCTGCGTCCTTGGTAGTAAAGCTGAGTCCTCTGGAACCTGGGTCTTCTCACTTTGGTCATCATTCATACTCTTAATTCAAGGGGATTTCAAGAACTGGCATTTCTGTGGTAAAAACCAAAGCCAAGAAACAGGAGGGTGAGAGAGTCATTGCAGGCCACACAAGAAGTCCGGGTCTGAGCTGGGTGAGAGCCTAGGTCAACCTGCTGTCCAATCTTCCTTTCCTGACTCAACAGCCCACATTTCCTCAGAAGCCTCACTGCAAGCCTTGCTCTGGAGCCTTCCTGTTCAGAGAAAGCAGCAAACCGAGTGTGGAGCCAGCCCCCAGGCTTAGAGCCTTGAGCTCCCTGGACAGACCCACAGGATGACAAGACGTTACTGGAGTTGATGATTCAACTTCCTGCCTTTTGAGAGGGCCCAGACCACAGAGGTTTTCTTGCTTGGAGGAGGGGGCATCTCCCTGTGGAAGGCCAGCCTCTACAGAACAAGCCCTACCATAAGCCACAAAGACTAGGCAGTGTGTGGGGCAGACCCTAGAGGTCCACAGAAGAACCCTGGCCAGCTGCTCCTGAAAACTGTCCCTCTCTGGGTTAATGATTACCACGAATGGTGACAAGCCATACTGATTTGCCTGGGACTGTCCTGGTGTTAGTACCAAAAATTCTAAATTCTAGAAAACCCTCAACCATGGGAAAACCAGAATAGTTGGTCACTCTATTACCACACATATGGTAGAGCCTGACTTACAGTCTCAGTGATTTGAGGAGTCTGAACCCCAGGATGCCACATTCTTGAATAGGGAATTGGCCAACTCTGGCCTAAAGGCCAGCTCTGGCTCACTGCCCATTTTTGTATAGCCGAGGAGCTAAGAATAACTTTTATATTTTTAATGATTGAAAAGAAAATTAAAGAAGAATAATGCCTCATGACATGTAAAAATTATATGAAATTCAAATTTTAGTGTCCATAAATAAAGGAGCATTGCTATGCCTGTTCATTTACATACCATCCCTGGCTACTTTCTTTGTTTCTTTCTTTCTTTTTTTTTATTTTTTGAGACAGAGCCTCAACCCTGCTGCAGTGCCGTAGCGTCATAGCTCACAGCAACCTTAAACTCTTGGGATTAAGAGATTCTCTTGCCTCAGCCTCCCAAGTAGCTGGGACTACAGGCGCCCACCACAACGCCTAGCTTTTTTTTTTTTTTTTGTTATAGTTTCGGCAGGCCCAGGCTGGATTCAAACCCACTAGCTCTGGTATATGTGATTGACGCCCTAGCCGCTGAGTTATAGGTGCCGAGCCATCCCTGGCTACTTTCATACTACAAGGCAGAATTGAGAAGCATTACAGCAGAGATCCTAGGGGACTATGGACTGCAAGGCCAAGAAAATTAACTATCTGCCCCTTGATGGAAATAGTTTGGTGATCCTTATTCTATTTGGTGATCCTTGTTTTAGAGGCAGGCAAAAGGCATGTGGGTATGAATGGACAGTGATGCTTTTGTGAAGAAATTTAGAAGTGGGGAAGAGAGAAAGATTAGAGGAGTAGGCATGATTGCACAGGACTAATCTGAGATTCTGCAGGGATAAAGCATCCATCTCTTCTAAGACTCACTTTGCCCATGTACAATGGGATGAAGGTAGGGAGGGCAGTTGGAAGACATCTGCTTCTTCCTGGCTTCACTGCCAGTCTTCGAAGCTGGCACTGTCCTCCTTTCTAATAATTCAGCCACACGTTGGAGACTTCTATGAGCCCAGGGCAGGTTCCACCTTGGGGCCTAATCCTGGAGTGGGTTCTTGCCTAACTTTAAGACAGACCCAGATCCTGCTCTCAGGAATGGAAACTTCATTCCGTGCAGACTTTCAACAAGTGTCAGGAAACACCTCCTGTGAGCAAGGCACTCTCAGGGCCAGCTAACATTGGAATGATCCAGTGAATTCCTCTTTTCCTTTCACCCAGACATTGGGGGAGGGGAGCTCCGATCTCTTCTCTCTGGGCAGGTTGGGCTTATGAGCTCCAACCTTCCCAGTCCCCTTAGGGGCTGAAACTTCCTAAGTGTCAAGCCATGCCCTGAGTGTTGCTGAGCTGAGCCAGCAGGGAATTGACAATCTGGGGGAGCTCAAACAATGTACAAAGACTCTTGTGAAACTAGGACCCAACTCAGCTTCTCTGTTGACTGTTCACCCCTTGCCCTGGTCCTCTATGCTCTTTTGCCGGGTGTGGTGGCTCACAGCTATAATCCTAGCACTCTGGGAGGCTGAGGTGGGTGGATTGTTTGAGCTCAGGAGTTCGAGACCAGCCTGAGCAAGAATGAGACCCTGTCTCTACTAAAAAGAGTAATAGGACCAAATGGCAGGACCATAGACTTTGATTTTCTTTTTTTATTTTTATTTTTATTTTTTTTTTTACTTTTATTGAATGGTAACTATGTACATTAATGCACTTCTGGGGTACAGTGTGGGGTTTTCGCATGCAATCTGAAATACTTCCATCAAACTGATCAACACAGCCTTCATGTCATTTTCTCAGTTATTGTTTTAAAACGTTCTCATTCTACTCTTAGATTCACTTGTACCCCTGTAAGATAAAGCTCAGAAATGGTCCCTCCAATCCCCCTCCCTCCACCCATTGATGAGCTTCTTTAGACAGGTATTTTGAATTCTTTGCCTGAAAAGGTCACTTGTCTTTCTCTCCAGGATTGGTCACTAGTACCTTATTTATTTATTTGGACAGAGTCTCACTCATAATAGTAGGTCAAGTTGCATGTTAGGTACAGGTGAAGAGAGAATTAATGAAGTGAAGTATATGTAAGAATAAATTATTCAATATGCCAGAAAAGAAAAAGAAATAGACAATATGAGAGTTGAACAATAAGGAAAACAGAGAAAAAAACTTCTGTGTGTTTCATTGAAGTGCTAATAGTACAAGAGAAAGAGTGGGATAAAATTACAATCGAGTAGAATGACTGGGGAATTTTCTAGAATTGACCAACTATATTAATCTACAGATTCAAGAAGGCCAGCAGTTTCCAAGCGAGATTAAAAAATATGAAGTTCATATTCTAGACTCAACATAATAAAACACAGAGCCTTCAAAGATAATGAAAGCAGTCAAGGGGAAAAGACTACCTTCCTAGAAGAAGGCAGATGTGATGGCAGATGACTTTTTAATAATGGAATAATGGAAACCAAAAGACAGTATAATAATATCTTCCAAATGCAGATGGAAAGTAATTTTCATTCCAAAAATGTGTTTCTGGCTCTATAGTTATAGCAGCGTTGGAAATCACAAAACTAGTCACTAGCATTAAGGAAATAGTTCTTTAGGATTTGGTGATATACACATGTATTTAAGTTCTTTATATTATATATAAGTAGTGCTTTATTTTTGACTAGGGGAAAGATTATGTCTGACTTTTTCCCATGTTTTGCTTTTCGTCCTGTATGTTGAAGTATTTTCTCATTTCTTATATTTAAGTCTTCTTCAAGACTTTGCACCACTTGAAATTGTTTTAGCCACAAGCAGTAATTTTATTTAGACCTCTGTTGGTCTACAATGTGTATTCCTGTATGCCTTTTTCTCAGCAGATCTCACATTCTCTCATTTCTTTCAAAATGCTTTATTTTAAGCTTCTCTTTAACACTTAATGCTTTCCTTTTACATGTACTGCTTAACATTTTTGAATAAAGACACTTAGACATGTTTGGGATGTTCAGTGACTATATTTATGCATATTTATATAACAATCATTATACATAATGTTCACAAATGTGAAAACAGCAAAATGCACCTCATATGAAACTAATGCACACAGAGAACTGAGGTAGCTGGTAGATGCTTGAGGAGTGTGCATATGTTCATTTTGTGTATGTGTAGCTCTCTTCTGGTGGGTAGTTTGTTCACCTAGTGTTTCCTGTGGACACAAATGCATATCAATCAATAGGAAACTTGCATTATGCTCAAATTGTTTCCCAATATGTCAGTGTACAACAAGTGTTCTAGTGAAATTTTATTTTTCCCTGTATGTAATGTCTTTTAACTTTCTTTCTTGGGGGGACTCTCGCCCTGGGTAGAGTGCTGCAGCATCAGGATAGCTCACAGCAACCTTAAACTCTTGGGCTTAAGAGATCCTTCTGCCTCAACCTCCCCAGTAGCTGGGACTGCAGGTGCCACCATAACGCCTGCCTGGCTTGCTTTTCTATTTTTAGTATGCATGGGTCTTGCTCTTGCTCAGACTCTTCTCAATTTTCTATTTTTAAAAGAGATCATCTTCCTCTTGCTTAGACTACTCTTGAACTCATGAGCTCACGGAATCTACCTGCCTCAGCCTTCCAGAATGCTAGGATTACAGGCGGGAGCCACCATGCCAGGCCTCTTTTAATTTTCTTAATGGTATCTTTTGAAGAGTAAAACATTTTAAGTTTTCATGAAACCTAATTTATCTTTTTAAAAAATATATTGATTTTGGTCCCCCTATTTCTCTCTTTTTTTTTTTCCCATCTAGAAGTTTTGTATTTTTAGTTTTTACATTTAGGTTTGTGATTCATCTATAGCTAATATTGTGTGTATGTGTATAATGTAAGATTTTATGGCTTCTGTTTGTTCTGTTTTTGCATATAGATATCCAATTGCCCCAGAGCCACTTGTTAGAAAGACTTCTCATTCTTCATTAAATTAATTTTGTATTTTTATCCAAAATTGATTGACCATAGTTGTGTGTTTGAACTCTTTATTCTGTTCTATTGATCTCTGTGTCTGTTCTTATGCCAATATTATGCTACTTTGGTTATCTTTATAGCAAGTTTTAAAATCATGATATCACACAGTGTTACTAACTGTTCTATTGCAAAATTGTTTTGGCTAGCTTACATTGTTTACATTTCTAAGTACACACTTTGGCTTCACCTAGTCAATTTCTACCAAAGCAAAACAAATACTGGTTGGATTTTGGTAGGGATGTTATTGAATCTTTATCAGTTTGAAAGAGAATTGACAACTCAATAGTACTAGTTACAGTCAGAAAATATATCTATATATTTGGATTAACTTTAATTTCTTACAGAAATCTTTTGTTACATTGAATTTTGAGAGGTTTCTTAACCAAGAATAGATAATTGGAACATACTTTGGTACCTGGAAGTGAGGTGCTGCTATAACAAAAACCTAAAATATATGGCTTTGAGGCTGAGTGGTTGGGTGAAATAGAAGGATCTTGAGAATATTATTAGTTAAAGTCTAAGGTCCTTGAAGAGACTCTTGGTAACCGTATAAGCCCAAGAGGGGAGGGTTGAAAGAAAACTGAGGATAATGTTAATCGAAAGTGGGAAGCAAAGGAATAAAAAGTAGGAGCAAAATAAGCAACACTATTACCTCTACTAATGTGGAAAATAGAACTAGAAAATCAAGGAAATTTCCAAGGGAAAGATTGACAATGCCACCTGGCTTCTAGCGGCCCATAGTAAATGCCAGATGAGAGCAGTAAGCAAAAGAAAGAATTTTTTTTTTTTTTTGAGACAGTCTCACTTTGTCACCCTTGGTAAATAGGTAAGCAGAGCTGTTAAAGGGAGTAAAAAAAACTGTAATATTCCATACTTGGAATTATTAATTTCATTTTAAGAGACACATAGAAATATAAATGACCTAACTAATACTTATAGGAAAAAAAACAATGTATCACTTGATTTTTTCTTTTTCTTTCTTTCTTTTCTTTTCTTTTTTTTTTTTTTGAGACAGAGTCTTACTTTGTGACCCTCAGTAGAGTGCTGTAGCGTCATAGCTCACAGTGACCTCCAACTCTTGGGCTCAAGCAATTTCTCTTGCCTCAGCCTCCCAAGTAGCTGGGACGACAGGTGCCTGAATTTTTTTTTTTTTTTTTTTTTTTATAGATGTGTCTTGCTCTGGCTCAGGCTGATCTTGAACCTGTGAGATCAGGCAACCCACCTGCCTTGGCCTCCCAGAGATGCTAGGATCATAGGCATGAGCCATCATACCCAACCCTAGGAAAGAACTTTTATATATAAAGGAGACAGAATATTCTGGGATCAAAATAGAACTTCCTCATTCTCTTCCCTTCAGATGAAAAATGATGCTAAAATTGAAAAAAGACTTTTAACAATCAAAACCATGACACTGTCAGGAAAAGAAGCAACAAAGATCATGGCAAGAATATTTTCATACAACTCTTTGCAAATATTTGTGGTAGTATCTTGAACAGATAAATATCTCTAAGGACCTGAAAGGAAATGTATTATAAGATTGTCTCTGCTAATAATAGGGCTTTTAAGAATGTCAAGGGTGCTTTCCTATAGCAACCTTATAGGAAATCAAAGAGAAGAGCTTATCTTCATGAATTTCATAGTATAGCTTTTGTCTAATGGAGTGAACCCCCAGGATGATACATAGGAGACTCACAAAGTTTTAAGAGAAGTATACTTTTAGAAATACTTGCCACCTTGGATTAAAAAGGATAGAGACAATATAACATGAAGTAAGGGCTTTGGACTTCTGAAGTACTACTGGCATGAAGCAGGGTGAGAATAGCTATACTTCATAAGCTGTACTTCATGAGCATCTGAGGAGTCTGATCTAAATGTAGATGACATATTGGATTTTAAGCCTATCCTGGTTTAAGCCTCAAACCATATATTTTAGGTTTTTGTTATAGCAGCACCTCACTTCCAGATGAGACAGAGTCTTACTTTGAGACACTGATGGTGTAATATATCCTGATGGTGTAATATATAAGACTTTTGCAGAGGTAGAGTTGCCCAAGACAGCAGAGCAGATTTTGCATGTAAAAGGTATGTTAAAATTTGTAACTGAAGGGTATAGCCATAATACCTTCTTTGATACTTCTTCCACAGAAGGTGGAATCTAATTGCCCTTCCCTTGTTATAGGTGAGCCTTAGTGATTTGCTTCTAATACGAACAATGAGGCAGAAATTGTGTTGCATGACTTTCAAGTCTGTGTCATAAAAGATGACAGATTTTCCAGCTGGTATTCTTTCTGTCTTTTTCAGGACACATGTCTTATGTTCTGAGCTGCCATTTAAGAAGCCTGGCTAAGCCTCTGTGCTGAAGAATCTATGTAGAGAGACCACAGAGAGTGCAGTGGTAAGATGCCTCAGAAGCCCTGGCTTTCTAAGCCTTTGGGTCTCTTTAGCATAGTAACCAGATAGGCCTTTCAACCTAGGAACCAGATATTATATATATATAAAAGTGAATGAACCAGCACCCCAGCAGCCCCAGCCAACAACAAAAAGAAATGAGGTAGCCCTGCTAGCCCTGCTCACATTTATGATAAAAAACATGTTTTATGCAACTAAAGTTTTAAGGTAGTTTGCTACACAGCATTAGATAACTGGAAGTTATCTTTCACATGGCTTCTTATTCTTACTGCTACATTTACTAGTGAGAGCCAGAACCTGTTTTGTATGCTCTTTTTGGTTTTTAATATATACAGTCCCAAATGGCAACTTTTTACACAGTGGACACTCAATAAATAAATCCAGGTGGTAGTATTAAATGGGTTGGAGTACACCCCAGAATATATTCATCTGGCTTTTTTAAAGGGACTCCATTCTAGCAATATAGTTGGATCACTTTATCACTCCCCTTAAAATTTATTCTTTTTTTTTTTTTTACCTTAGGTTATCTTCTGCCTTTGGCTCTAGTTCATATTCTAGTATCTTGCATTTCTTTCACATCATCTTGACTTTTACTCCTTAACCTAATTTTTGCCTCATGGCCTAATGATGATAAAATATATGTAAAGTAAAATAGTAAAGATGATGATAAAATATATGTAAAGTAGAATTTTTGCCTCATGGCCTACTTATGAGATGATGTAAAATATATGTAAACTTATCAAAATTTAACTTTGGTAAGTTTAAGAGCCGCTCTATCTCCTGGAACAGTGCCTAATACACAGTAAACATTCAGTAACCATTTGTTGACAGATCTTAACTATGTGAGAGACACTGAAGTAATTTATATACACAATCTCCTTTAATCCTCACATTATGAGGATTATTTTACCAGTTTCATGGATAAGGAAATTGAAGTTTCATTTAATTGACTTTCATGAAATACCAATAGGAGAGACAGGATTCAAATCAAAGGTCAGTTTGATGCTAAGCCTTTGCTCTCAGTGACTGCATTTTCACCTAGTTTCAATGTTACTGTGGGTTTCTAGTAGTTGAACTTGGCATTGTCCATTGACTTCACCTGCACCATATATTTCATTTGCTCTTTAGCCATTGCTGCTCCTGAGCTTATGCCTTGGTTGCTCCTGCATTCTATCATGTGGTTCGTGTATAGGGGTCTATAGAGAGAATATACCGCTAAAATGTGAGTAGCTATGCAGACAGAAATCTGAACTAAGAAGTCCTATTTCAGTAACACAGAGAATAGCATGTCTTGATGAAAAATTTATGAAATCTAGCATGTACTAGAGCCATCGCACTGTTTCCATGCTTGAAAAAAGTTGGGACCTGTAAGCATGAGTGGAAAAGACCTGTGGTAACTCTTTTCTAATGTTAAATTTCAGACTCTTAGAATGAGGCATTTTAAGTATTGCTGATAATATTGCTCAATGTTTTTGTTTGCTGAGGTGAAATCACTTGCTCATACTGAGAGTTTTTTTCTGTTGCACGTTGGCATGAGAGTTAACTCTGTTGGCCATTTGTTCCTCAGCTTTTTGTGTCACTGAACAAGTTGTATGTGAAGAATATTTGCCACCTGTGTTCTTTTAAGTATTTTCATTGATATGTTATATATGAGTTAGGAAATGAATGCAGATATTATCAAGGTCAGTTAGAAACATTTGAAAAGTCAAAGTGCAGTGAGTATAAAGTATGCTTTTTCTGTTATAACCTAAATATACAGACACTTTATTATGTTTGGCATCACTCGATTCTAATCTGTCTTTAATAAATTTTTTTTTTTCAAGAGACGTTTCACTCTGTCACCCAGGCTGGAGTGTGGTGGCGGGATCATTGCTTACTGCACTTTCCAACTGTCTTGTTCTCAAATGATCTGTCTACATCAGCCCCCTGAGTAATAGGAACTACAGATGAGAGCCACCACACCTGGCTGGTTTTTCATTTTCCTTTTTTTTTTTTTTTTTGCTAGAGATAGGTTCTTGTTATATTTATTACCTAGGCTGGTCTCAAACTCTTGGCCTCAAGCAATCTTTCTACCATAGCATCCCAAGTGCTGGGATTACCGGCATAAGCCACTGCAGCTCGCCTGTCTGTAATGGTTAATAATGGGAATCTCATTTTAGATAAAATCAATCGTAGAGTCATTATTTCCTTGAGCTACTTCTACTGAAAATAATTTCATGTGATGTTACATTATAGAAAGTGATCCTCCAAAAATTACTAAGTGGCATTTTAAAAATTGTTTCATAATGGCTCTGAGTAACGATTTCTTTGTTCAATACATATGAAAGTGTAATATTTCAGTATGTATTTTCTTTAAATTTTAGAATATTATGGGGCTACCAGCATTCCACTGAGGGCCTGCTGAAACTGCCTCTCAGCGTCAGTCAGGTGGGTACCTGCTGTGCTCCAGGGTGACAGCCTCCCAGCCTTCCAGCCTGGACTGGGGTGGAGCCAGAAGCACAGCCTTTGGGCAAAGCCACTGAGTGAGAATGGGGGGACTATATAAAAGGCAGACTATTCTGACCTGGGGAGCAGGGTCAGGACCAGACGGGTGGTGCCTGGTCAGGCATGCAGAGGGCACAGCTCTCCACGCCTATCCCAGGAAAGGCCTCTCAGGTCAGCCTTCTGTGCCCCGTTGTAGGTACCTCCAAGCCAGAACTGGGGTGAGCTGGGAGCAAAAGCTTTACGCAGAGCCTCTGAGCCTGAGGCGGGCTGTGTAGATGGCAGCCAAACCCACCTGGTGGGTTGTCAACACCCAGTAGGCAGGAATTTGCTGGTGTCTGGAGGGTGGATGAGGCTGAGCAAGCAGCTGGCTGCCTCTCTGGCATAGGCATCCCACGGTAGCCAGGTTAGGCGTGTAGAGGTCATCGCTCTCCAGGCCTCACCCAGCACCTGCCAAAGTGGTCGCCCTTCAGGCTGGAGCTCCAGTCAGTCCTTGTGCCCAGGGTCTGCAGCACTCCAGGGGTGAAGTGCCTGGCTCCAAGTTCCAGGGTCTGGTTTGGGAAGCCACACGTTGGGCCACCCCCTTCCCTACCCAGTGCAGACTTGGCACAGAGCACCCGAAGTCCAGGATGGCTTTTTTTTTTTTTTTTCTTTTGAGACAGAGCCTCAAGCTGCCCCCCTGGGTAGAGTGCTGTGGCATCACAACTCACAGCAACCTCCAACTCCTGGGCTCAAGAGAGTCTCCTGCCTCCACCTCCCAAGTAGCTGGGACCACAGGCGGCCGCCACAACACCTGGCTATTTTTTTTTTTTGTTGCAACCATCATTGTTGTTTGGTGGGCCTGGGCTGAATTCGAACCCCCACCTTAGGGGTAAGTGCCTGGTGCCTTAGCCACTTGAGCCATAGGCTCTGAGCCCAGGATGGCTTTAGTTGTGTTCCAGTGCCCACGGCACCTGTTGTCCAGTGCAGTGGCTCTGCAGAGTCTTCAGGCAGACCCTGAGGGGTCTGGTAGGAGATCCGTGTACCATCAGGGCAAGTGTGGGCTCCCACGCTCCAGTCTCCTGTTACTCCTCTTGTGTTCTCTGAGCTTGTTCTGTGTATCACCCTGTGGCCGTGTTTTCCTGCACCAAGTGTCCCGTGTTGCTTCTCTGTGGTTTCACAATGCTGCTTCAGAGATGAGTGATCCCTACAGAGGTCACTGCCTACAGCTTTCACTTCTTTCCTTGGAATCGGCGTACTGGGAAGCTGCTGCTAATCTGCCATTTTCCAAAAATTCATCAGTAGATATCTCTAGGAGTCTTCTGAATTCAACACGGGATTTACTGTGTATTTTCAAATATCAGTGAAACATATTGAGTAAATTTGCAAATTGGGGTATAAAAAAGTTATCAAGTGGATATATTTCTGTTTCAATCTTATTTTTATAACACGAAATGATAAAGATTATTTTTATACACTTTTTTCTGTAGTAAAATAGCCGATGAAATCATGGTATTGAATTGACACCCAGAGTTGCTATTTTGTTTACAACCAACTGTAGGGTTGAGGCAGGGTGCTACTGCACATTGTCTGTAATATCTTATTTATTATAGACAGTTCTGTTTATCTTTTTTTTTCTTCCCCTGTGCATTGTAGTGAGGTCAAAGTTTACAGCCAGTTCCAGTAAACATTTCCAGACAGCTATTTCTTTGAGGGAGATTTGCCAACTGCTATTAAATGACAGATTTCAAATGTCATGGGGATAGCTATCTGTAGTTGAACATACTTAAAAAATCCTGCAGACTGAAGAAGGTATGAGAACTATTTGCCAGAATTCTCAATCTATAGGTTCTCCTTTTGTACTTAACAATTATGAGGGCCTTCTATGTACAAGTTCCTAGAGGTCACGGGAGATACAAGTTAATTGAGACAGCCCTTGGGGCCAGGTGCGGTGGCTCATGCCTGTAATCCTAGCATTCTGGGAAGCTGGTGGATTGCCTGAGCTCACAGGTTCGAGACCAGTCTGAGCCAGAGCAAGACCTTGTCTCTAAAAGTAGGTAGGTGGTGCAGTGGGTGCCTGTAGGCCCAGCTACTTGGGAGGCTGAGGGATGAGGATTGCTTGAGCCCAAGAGTTTGAGGTTGCTATGAGGTACGGCACTATGGCACTCTACCAAGGGCAACAAAATGAGACTCTGTCTCCAAAAAAAAAAAAAAAAAAGAAGAGATGGCCCATTTCTCAATGAGTTTTTAATTGAATAGTTCATTCCTTTATTTTTTGATCAATAAACAATATTGATTGAATATCTATAGGGTGCAGGCATTGTGAAAGCAATGATCACATACTGAAGAAAATAAGATAGAATTGATCCCTAGCCTTCTAAGACTTGTAGTCTACTAGGAGCTAGTAGAATACAAGTAAAATACAAGAGACCATTGTGATTGAATTTTAGAAATTAAGTTAGAATATATCATTTTTGACTGGGATGCTCAGGTAAGGCTTTATTGAAGTTAAAATTTGAGATATTTGTAAGTCATTATATGAAATAAATATGCAGAGTCTTCATTGTTGAAATGAATTATATAAGAGGAGAAGAAACCAAGTGTAGTATAGGAGATTGTAAAAATGGTCGTAATTCCTATCCCTTTATACTTTCATACCTGGTATACTATGATGTTGCATTTTCTTCCATGAAGAGATGGAATCTGGTTATCCAACTCTGGTATTTGGGCAGGGGTTTTAACTTGATTCTTCTCATAAAAAATATAGCTGATGTGATGTGCCAGTTCTGAGCCTACGGCTCAAGCTTACATGCTTTTGCTCTGTTTCTTAGAATTCTCTCTAGCTGCCCTGAATAAGGCTGGAAAGTCCATGGGAAAGATAAGGGACCAGATAGAGGAGAGATGTGTCATCGCAGCTGGGGCCATCTCAGACAGCTATTGTGCAGCCAGTCCAGAAGCTGACCTCATGCACGAGTGAGATCAGCCATGACCACAGGAACCACCCACATACGCTCAGTCGAAATTGACAACTTACCAAATCACTAACTAAATAAATATTTATTGATTTAAATCCCTACATTTTAGGTAGTTTGTTACATACCAACCACTAGATCTTCTTGATGCTTTGGAGTTTGGGAGAGTTGCATAGCTAAAAAGTAGAAGAGAATATGGGAAAAAATATTTTAATTTCCAAGACCTACTTAATACCATTGTTATGTGTACATTGGTTTTTTTTAGATTTTTTTTGTTTTTTTTTTGAGACAGAGTCTCACTCTGTTGTCCCAGGTTAGAATGCTGTGGCATCATAGCGCACAGCAACCTCAAACTCCTGGGCTCAAGCAATCCTCTTGGCAATGTCAGGAACCAGCCCAGACAACTGCTAGGGGTTCCCTTCCAGTGGCTTGGTGGGGCAAGAGGACATAGAAGAATGAAAAACAAGACACAAGAGACGCAAAAGAGAAAATTTGAGGGTAGCAGGGGTCAGGAGACTGCAAGCCCTTCATGAAGCTTTCAGCATGCAGCCTCTATTTCCAGGCTACTCCGTTTTTATTTCACATACCAGGGTTTCAATCATCAATCTCATGAGGGCAAGGGAAACAATCCCATCATGGGATTTACTTGTTATTTTTATTGACTTAAGGTATTTATGATTTTAACACAGATTATGCAACAGTGAAAACAGTCCATAAGCAGGATGTCAGAGAGAAACACCAATTAGGCCACACACACACAAATCACAAAAGTGATCGTGAACATTCAGAAAGCCTCATATCCAGATGGACAGACTCCTCTGGCCATACTGACGTGACAGAAGAAAAGACATATTTTATATCCTTAGCTGGTTGGGAGCAATTGTTGCTTGCTGTATTCAACAAAGTTTAAGCATTCTACCTTCTGAACTCCCCCCAATCACTCTCCCAGAGCAAACAGCTCCGCCTGAGCAGAAGACCTCTGCAGCTGGCAGCAGCAGCACCCTCCACCCCTGAGGGAGGGGAGTTGCAGCAAGGCAGCTTTCAGAGTTTTAAAGGGGCAGGCCTTCAACAGTGCTTTGCACTGAAATTAGGGCTTTCCCCAATCACTTTTCTCCTGTTTCTGTTTTTCTTTGTCTATTCCTAATTCAATTCCTAATATACTTACAACTAATTAAATACTGTCTTCAAGCTTATAAAATCATTACTAATAATGCAAGTACATCAAATATATTCTTCCCTAAGTCCTCTCACACACGCTCTCACGCATCAGGCTCCCAAGTAGCTGGGACTATGGGTACTCCTCCCAATACATGGCTAGTTTTTCTATTTTTAGTAGAGACAGGGTCTTGCTTTCTCAAGTTGGTCTCAAACTCCTGAGATCAGGCAATCTACTGACGTCAGCCTCCCAAAATGCTAAAATTACAGGCATGAGCCACTGAGCTCAGCCATTTTGGAAATATTTTTAGCAAGCCAATTTTCTTTGCTATGGTGAGTTCCTATGGCAAAGATGGAGTTAGGATTTAGAATATGCATGGACTATATTGCTTTCAGAAAAAAGTTGTCTCAAGTTAATAGGGAATAGGTGTCCATTTTCATTAAAACAAAGTATTAAACATTTTTAGTGAGGTTTTTGTTATGTTTTCATTTGGGGGGACCACTTTTCTAGGTATAAGTGTACATTAAAATTTTATCCAGTTGCCTCTTGGGATCACTTACAGAGCTATTTCTAAATTGATCAGAAATACAAATGGATCAGAGAGAATCAGTGAGACTGCTGTAGTTGAGGAAAGAATGGGAGATTTACAGTCCAAACAACTATATATATTCAGGAAACATAATTTCTTTTGCATTTTATAGAAGGTTATTTTTTCTCTTCAAAACTTTTTTCTTGTTTCCATAAATTAAGAGATAATATTTAAACTCAGCCATTTGATTCCTTTTGTAACAAAATTAAAATCAATTTTTATTTCTTTGTAAAAGGAAAATTCATTTCTGTAGTCTGAATAAACTATATTTTAAAATTTAGTTGGTGCCCATAGCACAGTGGTTACGGTGCCAGCCACATACACTGAGGCTGGTGGGTTTGAACTCAGCCTGGGCCAGCTAAACAATGACATCTGCAAAAAAAAAAAAATAGGTGGGTGTTGTGGCAGGTTCCTGTAGTCCCAGCTACTTGGGAGGCTGAGGCAAGAGAATGGCTTAAGCCCAAGAGTTTGAGGTTAGAGGCCACAGCACTCTACCGAGGATGATGTAGTGAGACTGTGTCTCAAAAAACAAAAAAAATTAATATGTATAATAATATCTATAATAATTTCATGAATAAAAATGTTCCTTTATATTCTTAAATATGTTCTTAACTTATAGAAAATACTAATAAAAGAGATTATTTCAGATTTTCTTCAAATTTATATATTTCTCCTTGAACCAATTTTCTTATGTCTTCACAATTTTCATTAAATTTATACCTGTATTATTATGTCATTCCCACTGGATATGGGTCAGCTTCTCTTCTTTTTACAAATAGCTTAAATAGGATCTACCATAATCCTGGGGACATACAGCATATTAGTAAATTTCAACCAGCCTGATCATCATCTCATCAGAGAATATGGTAAGAAATGTATCTCCATTTTCGTGGGCAGGGTCAGTATTACAGAGGAGAGAAGAATTTTATCACGTGATTCATTTCACAGGGCTTAGACATGAAGGGGTGTAGAGGCGTAGCCAGCAGCACAGTGACTATTAATGTTTTCTGCTTTATGCTACGCTGGATGGCTGTTTAAAAGAGGCCACTTTGTCAAGTTCCTTTTCACAGTTAAATACTCTGTTTTTGTTCAAGGGAGGACAAAGTCATGTAATGGCCAGATATCCCTATGTTAATGTTTATTAAGCATGTTGATAAATGAACTCTTACCATCTAACAACTTGAGGACTGCTTTGCTGGCACCTTCAGATTTCCTGAGATTTCTGATTAAACCTCAAAAATAAAGGTAATTTTCTTTTTGTTTCTAAAGGTAGAGCAGTCTTAGAGCGCAAGACAAGAGGAAGAAATTCTCTGCCCATGAACACCCCAGACAAGGCATCTAGTAGCTTCTCATGGGAAAAGTCTTAAATTGTGTAAAATGGTGTTGGATTTGCTTCAACTGGAATTTTTCAAGTTTGTGTTTTTCAGAGTTGAGGAAGCTGATTAGGTTTTTGGTCTGGCATGTAAGAAGCTTGGAAGTCACACTCTGTACTAATAAATAAAAAGCTGAACAGAGAGAGTGGCACCTGTGGCTCAAAGGAGTAGGGTGCCAGCCCCATATTAGAGGTGATGGGTTCAAAGTTGGCCCTGGCCAAAACTGCCAAAAAAAAAAAAAAAAAAGAAAAAAAAAGCTGAACAGAGTTCAGTAAAATTAGTAACTTTTCTGTATGAGAAGTAAAGTCACAGGAAAATTATTGCCACCCTAAATTGGAGGGAGAGTCAGAATCACAGTTTTCCAGCACAGAAACCCACAAACAGGAACTTCCACTGGAACCAGTGCCTGGAAAGGAACAGCTAAAGTATAGTTGACAAGTTGCTGAAAGCGCAGTGTGAACAAGTCTGGGAGTTAAAACCTCTGTAATGCCCAGTTATAGTGAGGTTCCTCTTCCTCCCACACAGGCTTTATTGAGTTTTACTTTTATTTTCTCTGCTAGGTTTATATAGTGAAGATCAGAGAAAAATATCCTTGTGCCTCTGGCAGAGAAAGGGGAAAGTAACTGTTTTGAAAAATGGGAGAGCATTCTGTTCTTTTTAATAAGGCCATGCATACCTCAGAAGAAATTCTTGTACCAAAGTCTGACCTACTGGGATGTTATCAGAGCCTCGCTGACCTGGGGGAGGGAACACCAGCCTGCTCCAGCTTTCCAAGTGGTAGAGAGAAAGACTTACCTCCAGCCCCCTCTAGCTGTCCTTTCCCATCTAGTCAAGAGAAACCTGAAAAACAATTGGTAAAGTCCGCAGCCCAGGGGCACAGGCTCACTGAAAGACTGAAACTTAATCATATAACTACAGAAGGCTTCCCCTTCCCCAACACCTAGACACCATATCACTAAGGACTGATTTACCAGAGTTCTTTTAACCCAGTACATTATGCCCAGTTTTTAACATAAAATTATAAGGCATACTAAATGGCAAAAAACACAGTTGGAAAAGACAAAGCAGGCATCAGAATCAGACTCAGATATGACAGGTGCGTTGGAATTATCAGACCAGGAATTCAAAACAACTATTATTAACATGCCGAGGGCTCTGACGGGAAAAGGAGACAACATCCAAGAGCCGAGGGGCTATATTGAGTGAGAGAGGAAGTTCTAAGAAAGAATCAGAAATGAGAGAGATCAAACACACTAAGAGAAATCATTAGTAGACTGGACCCAGCTCACGAAAGAATACCCAAGCTGAAAATGGGGCAGGGCATGTGGCTAAACAGAAACACCCCGCAGTCACCCCTTTGCAAGAACACCAGCTTCCAGGTGAGTGGTATCTTCCTGTTTTTTTTTTTTTTTAATTTGGGATTCATTGAGGGTACAAAGAACCAGGTTCATTAATTGCTTATGTCAAAGACCCTCTCATAATTGTGTTCTGTACCCAAAAGGTGAACCACCCCCTCCCTCCTTCCCTTTCACTGCTCTCCCCATCCTCTACCCCCCACCGTGTGCTAGGTCGTTAATTGTTCTCATTTCAAAATTGAGTACACAGGATTCTTGTTTCTTCATTCTTGTGATGCTTTGCTAAGAATAATGTGTTCCACTTCTATCCAGGTTAATACAAAAGATGTAAAGTCTCCATCTTTTTTAGTGGTCGAGTAGTATTCCATGGTGTACATATACCACTGTTTGTCAATCCATTCCTGGGTTGGTGGGCATTTAGGCCATTTCCACATTTTGGCAATTGTACACTGAGCTGCAATAAACAGTCTAGTGCAAGTGTCCTTATGGTAAAATGATTTTTTTTCTTCTGGGTAGATGCCTAGTAGTGGGATTGCAAGATCAAATGGGAGGTCTAGTTTGAGTTCTTTGAGGATTCTCCATACTTCCTTCCAAAATGGTTGTACTAGTTTGCAGTCTCACCAGCAGTGTAAAAGTGTTCCCTTCTCTCCACATCCATGCTTTTAATGTTATATCAAGGAAAGAGGCATTGCAGGGGGCAGAGAATATCATCTTGCATTACCTGTGACACTCACTGGTAGTGCCATGCCAGCACATCTAACAGAGAGAGAGTCTGTGTGCCTGGCGGAGGGAGATTGAAGTGATTGTGGGACTCTGAACTGAAGCTCAGGGCTACTTTGGCACAGGAGAACACGGCACAGGTTGGAATTCTGCTGGTGCCTACAGAGAGAACAGTTAGACTAGCCCAGCCAGAGGAAAATGCTCTAGCTCAAGGCCCAAGTTCTAGCTACCCCCGCCTGCTGATAAAAATGAGCCTGGAGCCTGGACTGAATTTAGAGGCAGGTCATAAAGGCTGCAGCCCTTGGGTAATGCCTATGGCTGTGCTGGCTCAGACCCAGGACTTGGGCAGAGGTAATGGATACCCAATTACGTGGATTTTACTAATTCACATTGTATACCTGTATCAAAACATCACATGTATCCTATAAAGGTGCATAACTATTATGTGCCCATAAGTAAAAATAAAACAAAAATAAAAAGGACTTTCAGGTTTGCAGAGATGTCAATAGAAACTAGCAAAACCGAAAAGCCAAGAGAAAACAAAACCTGGGAAAAACCGAAAAGAAGAGTCTCCAAGGGCTATGGGACAGCTACAATGGTGTAACACAAACATAATAGGAGCAACAGAAGAAAAAGAAAGGAACAGAAGTATTTGAAGCAATAATAACTGAGAATTTCCCTAAATTAATTCAGACAACAAAGCATAGATCTACCAAGCATGAAAAATACCCTCCAATACCTTGACATATCATATACAAAGTGCATAAGATCAAAGATAAAATAATTTTGAAAGAACTGAATTTAAAAAACCACCTCTGTCAAGGAGGAATTAAAGATAAGAATTATATCTCATTTCTCCTCAGAAACCATGTAAGTGTAAAAAGAGTAGTGTGACATATTTGCAGTGTTGAGAGGAACCCCCCCCCCACCAACCTGAAATTCTGTATCCTGAGAAATTATCTTCCAAAAGTTAAGGAGAAATAAAGATATTTTTCAGACAAATAAAAATTGAGAGAATATTTTTCTTAGTAGAGTTGACTTGCAAGAAATGTTAAAAAGAAGTTCTGGGCAGCACCTGTGGCTCAAGGAGTAGAGTGCTGGCCCCATATGGTGGAGGTGGTGGGTTCAAACCCAGCCCCAGCCAAAAACTGCAAAAAAAAAAAAAATTTCTTTGTAGAGAAGGAAAATATGGGTCAGAAACTTAAATCTGCATAAGGACTGGAAAAGCAATAGCAATGTAGTGAGTGAAGGTATGTTAAAAGCTTTTACTTTTCTCATTCTTATCTAACAAGT
>CAUYQV010088061.1:0-24401 GCA_963574575.1 Galagoides demidoff
CATTAATGCAATCATGGGGTACAATGTACAGATTGTACAAACAAGGTACAAACTGTTTTACATACAATTTGAAATGCTTTCATCAAACTGGTCACCATAGCCTTCATGGCATTTTCTTAGCTATTGTGTTGAGACATTTATATTCTACATCTAGCAAATTTCACATGTACCCTTATAAGATGCACCACACTTATAGGCGTGGTCCCACCAATTACTCTCCCCCCTCCCCTCCTCTCGCTTTCACCTTCTTCTTGCGGTATAATTGGGTTATAGCTTTCATAAGAAAGCTATAAATTGGTTTCATAGTAAGACTCACATTGGATACTTTTTCTTCCATTCTTGAGATACTTTGCTAAGAAGAATATGTTCCAGCGCTATCCATGTAAACATGAAAGAGATAAAGTCTCCACCTTTCTTTAAGGCTGCATAATAGTCCATGGTATACATATACCACAATTTATTGATCCATTCATGGGTTGATGGGCACTTGAGCTACTTCCATGACTTAGCAATTATGAATTGGGCTTCAGTAAACATTCTGTTACATATATCTTTGTTATAATGTGATGTTTGGTCTTCTGCATATATACCTAATAGAGGAATTATAAGATTGAATGGTAGGTTGTTTGACTCTCTTACCACTTGTCACACAATCCTGAGTACCTACCTATTTTTAGGCTCTGTGCTGGGCTCTGAGCATCCCAATATGAATTGAACAGTCTCTGCCCTCAGGAAGCATCAGTAGTGAGAGTGATCAGTGGTCTACTTAGAGCTTCTGCGAATCCTGTCTTACTAAGAGATGGAGCTATGGCCATGAGGAGCTCACCACTAGGGCCAACCTCTTTTTTACCATGCTGGGTTTGCAGTGGAGATGATATCACGGTTGTAGAGTTTAATGATCAGCTTGCGATATGCTCTTTGTCTTATAAGTCAAAATGCCAGATACAGGGAATGTGACTCCCAAATATGCCAGTTTCTCTGTTACACTCAGGAACGTGCATGAAGAAAATAAGGGAGGCTCAATTATTCCTACAGTTTCCTAAACAGCAATTCTTTGGCTGGCTTCCTTCTAGAGGTAGGAATAAAAGCAAGCCGTCTCCCTTACACATCCCCTGTTCATACATGTGTAACAGCAGCTTAAAAAACTGCCCCTGCCACAGAGAATGCATTGGTCTATAAATGAAGCTTGCTGTATATAGTATATTGGTTTTACATGCAGTGTATTTCTTTTCAGAGAAAGTATTTTCAGTTCCTCTCTTGCTGGTGATTTTATTCTGTACCAGGTTACCTGGGAGCCCTAGTTTATAACCTTCACATATTTGATCTATAATACTTCAAAACTAGTCCTAAGGTACCTGAAAACTCATAAAGTTTGTCTTCTTGTTTTTTCTCTCTATACAAACAACACTTGCACTTGAACTGCAACTTTCTCTTTCTGTAATTATGACAGAAAGATGATTCAAAAGTACACTTTTGCTTTAATACTGCTAGTGATGAAGTTCGATGAGTATTCTGCCCCAATCCTTTATTCTACATATCTCATACATCATGCAGAACAAATAATCAGACAGGTGAAATATTTTAGGATGTGTGTAATAGTTTAAATTAATAATTAATGGAAGAAACTAAATTTTTTGGTATTTTTCTTCTTTTCCCCTTCTTCTAGATTAAACATTTTAATGTCTCTTGTTTATAGAATTTTTATGTTAAGCATGATATGCTCCATGTTTAAATAAGTAAACCTGTTTGTCGTTTCTATATGGTGGTGGTATAGATTTGAAATATACCATGGAGGAGAAAATTATCGAAGGAATGTGTTTCCTGGAACACTATCCGTGCTCAGGAATTGCATTTCACATTCAGCTCTGTGCTGCACCAAATATGTAGTAAAAAAGTGAATCGTATCCTTCCTGTGGGCAGTGAATTAACAGATTATTATTGAACAACCTACCGTAGTTCTCACATGAAAACTGTGATATAGGAAATTATAATTCTAGAAAATAGGTGATCACTTTAAAACAGCAGTTGCTCACAGCAGGGCCACAGGATAAATAGTCACTGTGTGAAGAGTTGTCACACGTGGCAGTGTGAGCTCTCAAGTGCACAGCTCCAACGCTTTCCAAACTTGTTCACACCGCCATGATTTCTTGGCTGCAGAGCCACTGCAGTTAACTTAAAACTCCACTACTGGTGAAAATACTTCACTATCAATTTCTCATCGTTCCCCCTATTGAGTTTTTATTTCTAATTTTATAAGTAGCTTTATCATTACTTTCATTCGATGGCATTTTTCAGTGAAGAAACCATTATACTTTCATAGACTTTGCCAAGAAACCATTATACTTTCTAGATTTTACCAAGGATTTTCATTCAACCAGTTGTTAGATTTTGCTGTTATGATTTCTCTCAGCCTTAACACTTACACAGTGGCTAGAGTATGGGGAAGATAAATGTGTTTAGTTGAATAGGAGTGGATACTTCCTGTTTATATTTCTTAGATTATTTAAGTCTTTAAAAAAATATTCCTCAGATTTTACTCCAATAAATAAATGCACACCACCCAAGTGTGCCTATATATACTCAATTGGAAAACACAATTTTCCAGTTTCTTGCCTAATCAAGAACAGTAAGACGTGACTTGATTGTGTTAGCTTGTAATTTAAAAAGATTCTATCAAGCACTCCTGCTTTATATATGTCAAAAGCATTGATACATACAGGTGCCCTTAACTTAGGATGAGACTACATCCCACTACACATTTTATTGAAAGTATGTAATACATCTAACCTGAAGAACATTATAGTTTAGACTTGCCTGCTTTAAATGTGTTCAGAACACTTCCATTAGCCTACGTTTGGGCAAAATTACCTGGCCTCACAGAGCAGTACAGAGCGTCGCCATGTTAATCCTCATGATGGTGCCACTCACTGGGTGCTGCAGCTCACTGCCTCTGCTCCACATTAGGAGACAGTATTGTGCCACACATCACTGGCCCAGGAGAAGATCAAAATTCAAAGTACATTCAATACATGTGGATTTTGCACCATCATAAAGTTGAAAAATTGCAAGTTGAACCTTTGGAGTGGGAGGACCACTCCACCATATATGCTCGTGTGTATATACATGTGCATTCCTATTGTTGTATAATTAATGCCACTGACCTTCCCAACTACAATCTACAACTTGATAGTTTTAACAGATGTATAGACCTGGGAAACCTTCACTACACTTGTAATTTCTCCACCTTGGACCTCTCTACTACAGCCTGGCCTTGACATACTTCCTAGGCAAGTGTTAATAATCTTTCTGTCATAATAAATGAATTTTATATAAAGGGGATCAAATGATTTGTACACTTTTTGTCTAGCATACACCATGTTCTGTATACCAGTAGTTCATTCCCAATTATTACTGCCTAATATTCCATTACATGAATGTATCAGTTCAATCATCCACTCATCTGTGTTTTCAACATTTGCCAGAAAAGTTCAGTATCCATATGCAAAAACACATCAACATTGACTTATAACTTGTGCCAGCGATGAAAATGAACTCATAGAGGTAAATGTTAACCATAAAACTTCTAAATGAAATCATGGCAGAAATTTTGGATTAGGAATTATTTCTTAGGCAACCCCAAACCATGATTCCTAAAAGAAAACACTGATGACATGGCTTAGCTATCCACAGAATTAATTTCTCTTCAAAAGTCATGATTTCAAACAGGAAAAATTAAGCCATGGCCTGAGGAGAAGCTTTCAAAAAGACATACTTTTTGAAACTTCTGGAAAAAGTATAAAGAACAATAGAAGTAGTAATACTCTCATCTACATAATTTAGAGTATGGACTTATCTTAAAGTTTTGTTAAAATAAGTAAATTTAGGAATGACAGTTGGCAGCCCAGATAACTAGACCTACGTACTTTTCTCTAGGACTATTTATCAAACCTGTAGTTGATTGACAACGATAGGAAATTCTGCCAGTTAATAAAAATAAGGAAGTCAGGACCTCTCTGTCGCTATCACTATCAAACTTCACTGTGAGTTACTTCTTCAAATGTATCAATTGTCTCTGCTTCCATTTAGCAGCATTTTCTATTCACGTAGCCTCTTCAAAATTTTGGGATTGAATAGTAAGTGCTTTAGGAAACTTACTAACTTTTTAAATTCTAGTAGGTATAGACCAGTGGTTCTCAACCTTCCTAATGCTGCAGTGTATTTCATTGTTAAAAAGGGATCGTGTCCCACAGGTTGAGAACCGCTGGTATAGACAGTGTAGTAAGTGTATTTCAATAGCATTCTGGTGACCTGAGAAACTTTTTTTTTTTTTTCAAAATGAATCACTTTTTAAACAGTAATAGTTTTGCTAAGCATCTAACTTGAGCATTGGACCCTCCTCACCATTTACAGTGGAGTCAGCACTACTCCAGGGATGAGAAAGACCAAAGATCTTCATACAAGTAATAAACTCTTGATATTTGAATTTATGTATTACTATGACTACTGAGTACAAAAGATGGAATCCATTTTTGCATCTTTATTTGTACTTGCTTTAAAGAGCCCTGTAGACTTTATTTATCATCTGTATCCAGTCTATAAACCATAACCAGAAAAGACAGATCCATTTCCAGTTGAAATTTCCTTCTAAGCACTGGATTACCCTGTTTTGAAGAACATTTGATGCTCTTTATACAGCCACAGCATGAGTGTATCACTTTGAGAAACCACTGTTTATCTTGAGTCTTAGAAAGGGATTGTTTGTTTGATGGTTGGAGTGAGGGGTTATAACTATAAAAGTGTATTTGCCTGTTGCATCACTATATCATCTGATTGCAATTGATTCAATATGATTTTATTCAGCTCTTTCGCAGGTTATACAGGCACTCATCTATACTTACATATATTTTGTTCAATTTAAGTATATGTCAATTACTTTTAATATGAAAGAGCTGCTATGGCATTGAAACAGAGTATATGTTTTGTTTTGTTTTTAAATTAGTGTTGACCATCATCCACTTAATTTGTTCCTATCAAAATTATACACACTGTTTTTTCCCCATCCCATTTTGCATTTGGCCTTGTCATCAATGAAGTTGTGAACTTTTCTGTTCGAATAAATAATTTTCTCTCCGTGATTGGCACAGATTTAAAACAATTCATCTTATCTTTATAAATCGCTTTGGCTACATGTGTAGATCGTACTATGTGTAACTGATTGTTTTCAACTGAAATATTAATAAATCCACAGAAAACAGAACGATGGTTATTTTTAAGGTTATACAAATTGAGACACGCTTACAATATAATCTCTTCCTCACTGAAAAGAGAAGTAGAATTGGTTTTAGATTTACATCTCCCTGGCCATTCTGCTTTCTGCACATAGACCCTAAGAAACTCCTGTTAATAATACAGTTGAAGATAGTAGATATGCAATCAATATACCATTACTGTGTCAGAGATACAGAAAGGTTCTGCAAATTTATGTTAATTGCTCTAAGGTAGACAGAAACATCTTATGAAACTATACATGTACATTGGAAATGTGTTCTCGGAGTGGAAATGGTATTCTCTAAAGCTGACTTCTCACAGAGCTTGTAAATTAAAGCTGTGAGAGTTAACTGTGATGGGCTCGAGCAGTCAGCCTAGGTGTCAGTTTGAGATGTGATAGAGGGACTCTGGCGGCCTCTCTTTACAGCACATTACTCAAAGTTGGGACTGAAGCTTAAGCATCGGGACTATTGCCAGCATGATCCTGTGTGCAGAAAAGACGTGAATTTGTTGGGCTTCTTATCCTTGAGAACTGAAATTCCCTACCCTGTCCTCATCCTTGGAACATCCACGAAGGATGATATTTAAGAATAATAAACTCTATTTTCTCTATTCAGATGAAAGAAGCATAAACTTAGCCCGTAAGCAGGTTTTAAAGGGCTAATGCATTGTGTTCAATAAAATTTGATTGCATATGATACAATGTGAACATTTGAATTTTTTTTTTAAGCCGTGACTGCATGTAACATACGTGGCTACAAAGGAAGTTCACTTTATTTTGGTAACAAAACTAATTAGAGTATCCACTTAATCTAAACTAATGGTCGATCATGATCGCTAAAGTAAATGAGAGACATTTCTTATTAGACATAGGTTTGTACTATAGCGCAGACCGACCTGATTTGTTAGATTCAAGGCTTTTTCTGGCCCGTTATGAAAACTATTTAACTGTACCCTGCAGAGAGATGATAATCTGAGGCAATTTGAAAGGCTATTTCCAGGCTCTCCATCAGCAGGCCTGAAAGATACATAGGCTGTTCCAGGCCCTGAGGAGACGTGAGGCAGAGAATCTGAGGTCAGAATGCAGCCTAGCTCTGGGAGACGTGCATGTGCGGCCACCACAATCCAAGAGGAGGAAGAAAATATGTCACTGATTAGGGAAGTACTTCAGATGATTCAGCTCATGTTTTTTCTCCCTGTCAAGGGTAAATGAAAAATAACAAGGAGGTATGGGGCAGGGGAATTAAACATCCTTAGTTATCCTCATTTGCATAAGAAAATAGTTAATTGCTAATCCTGGAGAAAATGCTTGAATATTCAACACTTAAAGTTCAAAAGGTCAAGCTTGGTAGGAAGGAGAGGCCTTGTCTCTCTGTCACTTCATCCCTTCCCATTTCTGATTTGTCTCACCTGCATTGCTACTGAGAAGAGACAAAGTCTCACTTGTAATTGTAGCAGAAGTCATAGATTATTCACAGATCAGTTGGTTACATAGTTATTTTTTTATTTTTCAGGATTCACACTTAATAAAGTGTTTCTAAATTTATAATGGTGGCGTAAAGGAAACAATAAAATGTAATAAATGTAAGTCAGAAGATACTGAACTTTACTTTCCCCTTTATGACCTTATTTATGTATACTAAACATACAGTTCTATGTTTATAAATGTATAAGTTAGAAAGTTCACTTTTATAACCAAAGAAATATTTTTGCTTCTACATGTTAAGAATGGAATGGAATATAATAGGTTCCTTGTTGCTTTTAATAACAGGCCGTGGCATTTCTGGAGTTCTTACTGCATGTCAGACACCAGGTTAGTCTGGGCACACTGTCAACTGTAGGAAGTTCTCTGACCCTTCCTTCTCAATATCACCGAGTAACTCTATGCAACCATGGCGCAAGAATGCACCCCTGTACCTCAGTTAATACAACCAACCTAGGTTACTGCACTGCCATAGCCTTGTTCTCTGGCCGGAGCCCCTCTTCTCACTGGTTCTCCTCTCCTATCCTACAAATTACTTCCTAATAACCAACTTCTGCTGTAAAGTATGCTGGTATGAAATTACCGATATCATATTAATTTTGTTGAGGGGAGAATTTAAAGATGCATATGCATATAAAGACCTAAAAGTCAGCGTAGGACCTATATTTGGGGCTGTCTTGCTAATTCCTTAGGCTACTCACCTGGTACCGACGGACTGATGCAGGCTCGATTCTGTCGCTGGTACTGCCTCTTTTACCTTCCTTACCGGCCTAGATGGTACTTCTAGATTAACTTCAGATTTCTATGACTTGGATTTTTATATTTCTTAACATCTATTAAAATGAAAAAATCATATATTCTGAGCCAGGATAAGGACGTGTATCTTGGTGCATAGTGAATTTAACCCCTATTATAGCAAACTCCTGTATATATGAAAGGAGGATTCCTGACCAGGTGTGGTGGCTCATGCCTGTAATCCCAGCATCTTGGGAGGCTGAGGCAGGAGGTTCACTTGAGCTCAGGAGTTTGAAGATAGACTAAGAGCAAGACCCATCACTACTAAATATGGCAAAATTAGCAGGGCCTCCTGGTGCACACCTGTAGTCCCAACGACTTGAAAGGCTAAGGCAAGAGGGTCACTTGAGCCTAGCTGTGTGAGATTGCAGTGAGCTACAATGAGGCCTGCTGTACCCAGGGTGACAGAGCAAGGCTCTGTCTCAAAAAAGAAAAAGAGAGAGGAAAAAAAAAAGTTTCCTTGTTCCTTTAATAAGAAGGAAGTCTATAATTATATTAATGGTTAAATACATATTTATACCACCAAATATAAAGAAATACAGATTACAAAAGCATGCACATGTGCAGACATGTAGCAATCTTTAGTTTTGGGGGGGCCTTCACATATCCTTTGTATAGTTTAACTCCTTTCCAAGGGTTAGAATGTCCTTGACTAGCCATAGATTTTTCTTTCCCCTCTTTTTTTTTTTTTCATTTTAGTATATATCACACATTTGGCCACAGACCATTAGAGAAACATTCATAGTTAGGTTTATTCTGTGTGTTTTGCAACAGAATTTCAAGTTTGACTGAGTATGTAACCCGATATGGCCCAAATTAGTGATGATCTATATCGTGGACATGGTAAAGCTGAATGCAGCCTAGGAAACTGGACAATGCCAGTTTAGTTTGCCTTTCATCGTAGAGACCTTTGAATAAATTTTTAGCTTCCTTGTGATGGAGGAGTACAAGAATGACAGAGGCCTTACGCAGGCTGAGAGAGCTTGAAATTCCCACCTTCTAAGCAGCAGAACAATGAAACAGCCCAGATGTTTTCCCTGAGGGTAGCTTGCCCTTTCCAGATCAGCCGAGACACGTTTTGCACATCCATCTGTCCTTGTTGCACTACAGAGAAACGAAGATGTCTTCACTGCTCTGCGTCCGCCCTGGCCCGGTTTTGTATCCTCATGCTTCCTGGAGGGCAGCAATAAAACGTCCAGGATGGACCTTGTCCTGTGGTCAAGTGGAGCATGTGTCATTGACACCGTTTGCTGCTCGGTTTTAGTTTGTCTGCATTCTGTACTCAAGTGCTTCTGAACATACACACTCTCCATGTTGGAAGGGTGTCCAGAGGAAGATGATGTAAAGCCGGGGACGGTAAGGCTTACGATGCCCTTGCCATGTAAAGCCTGTGCTTCCCTGAGAAATCTGGATTGAGTATTTAATATGAAGTTCTCCAAAGATGAAAATAAAAATCTCCCGGAATATAAGGATACTAATGTCTTTTACATTAACTCTCAGCTTCCCAAAGCTTAAAAGTGTGAGTGATACACTAAGAGTTTTGTTTGTTTTTTCTGTCTTGGAGACTTAAATTTGAGGAGACATCTGACATTTTCCTGGGACTTTAGTATATCCTAATAGGAGAAAATATTATTCTTTTGATATATATTTAACAAATTAAAAGCTAGTATCTTGGGGAACAATTTTATATTTATATCATATACATACATATACATAATTAGACTTTCAATAGGTAAGTTGTACGGACAAAGAGACGACTTACTCTTCTTATGTTAAAGGCTCTAAAAATGATAGAAAAGGTAAAAGCACAAACATGTTGGTGTTAGGAAGTTTGTGGACATAAAGAGGCTTCAGGTATTTCTTTGATACCTTCACAGTTCATAGGCCCACAGGTCAATATAAACAAGCATTTGTTGTACAAAGAATCATATTTTAGTTAATACCTAGCCATCTAAATGCACATCTGTCACCTAGCAGTCACTGTTCATTCCTTAGCTTACTAAATAGCTGAGTACCTGCATTGGTTCCTGGGCAGCTTCTTTGCCAACCCTCCTCCTGCCCCTTTCCTAGATTTGTCATGTGCTTCTCTGAGTACCCAGCACATACCACACTCCCAGTCGAAGTACCTTGACCCGAAGGTTATTCATGGCTATAGTTAGAATAGGAACAAAAACGTCTCTCTCCTTTTCTATAGTTGGAAATTCTCTATAATAAAATACATTTACATGATACAAAAATCATGTAAATGAACTTTTTTTTACATTTCCAAAAATATCAGATTTATTTCTTCTCTTCAAAACACAGCTCGAAATTCTTGTTAATAAAGCTTTTTATTTTTTAAAATCCTTTCCTCCTCCTCTGTGATCTGATCTCTTTGGCCTCTGAATTTCTTATGAGGCTTGCCTCCATCATTCTTGTATTATAGATGGTCCATCTCCTTAAGTGAGGATAGAATTTACAGACAAACAACATGGACACAGCTTATTAAGACAGGCTCATATAGCTTCTCTGAGCATAATATTAAATAATACATCTATAAGAATGAGAATTCTTGGAGGATTTTGTGGCTAGCGAGAGATCATATGGTTTACAGTGCCTAGCTAGATACCCATCATAAGCATACACTGCAGTTCTCCTCTCTCCCTTTTTTTCTAAAACTGTCTTATTTATCATTATTATCTTCTTGTACATGGTGCACTTGATTGCATGAAGTGGGCATCTAGTAAATGATTGATGAATGAGTTATCGAACTAATTAATTTAGAATGGATTAATGCACTCCACTTCCTTAGCTTTGCAGCAGATCAGTTAAAGGAAAGCAAATTGCTGCTTGTTCTGCCATACCAGGTGACTCAGGCCCACTGTTTGTGCGCTTACAAACTGGTCAAGGTCAGAGCCACTTTACATAGAGTATTTTCTGCTTCCCTAGAGGGCTTTCTTATATTTGTGGGTTTTTTCTTCTTCTTTTTTTTTTTTTTTGGTCTTCCACTGATATTTCTATAAAGGCACAGCCTAACCGATACTGTGTCATAGCAGGTTTAAGTTGACTCAGCATCCAAATTTAGTTGTTGGTGGGATCCTATAAGTGACATACCCTGTAAAGCAGGTCACATGTGTTTTGCTGAACTTTTGGTTATAAGAAGATTAACTTGGTGTGTCCCTTCACATAAGCCACTTGACTGATTTCCACAGGCTGTGTTACGCCCCTGTGGTCACGAGTCAGCGTGGCTGATAGAATGTGCTCATTTACATGTCTGGGGTTTGGCAGGCTGTTGTCTCTGGCAACAAAGACAACTGGGCCACAGGTCTGTGGAAGTCATATTCACATGGTGGCAGTCAGAGGGTCATAAAAGCAGACCCAGCATTCAGTGATTTGTCAAGTATTTACTTGTGACATTTACCAAAGTCCCATTAGCTAAAGTAAGTCATATGGTCAACTCAGAACTAAGAGTTTCTGACCATTTTTGGTCCACTGTAGAGGGCATGGGCATCATGTTTGGCTTTCTCTTGGCTCCGGAATTGCTCATGACCCTCTCAGAGAAGGCCAGCCACATGTTCAGTCCGTGCCAGTGTGCTTGCCTGCTGACCTCTGCTCTGGTCGGGATTGCTGTCACTCAGCCTCTTTCTCATGAACTTTCTCATGAAGCTGTAAGAATGGCTCAGGGAATCCGGGCCTCTTCTCCACCCTCTGAGTGGCTCAGTAAGTGGGTTGGTGGGAATGCCTCTGTCTGCTTTCTGTCCACCACACTGAGCCTTCTCTCTACAGCATTCTGGGAGAAGAGTGGGCAGCAGATACAAGGACACATGTCACATCTCTCAAACTCTCTCCCCCTGGCCGCTCGGACATGGGAAGAAGAGAAACCTGCTAACACTTTCTTTTCTTGACAGGCGCCCCCAGATCATGCAGGATGTTCCCAGAGATGAAGAATCCCTTATGCTCCAAATATCTACTGGCTCATCTTCTTCTCCTCTTTGCATGTAGATAGAAATTGGATTTGGGTGTCACTGGGGTTGCAGTTTTCAATGATAGGTCAGTCCCGTCACATATTAGAAGCCCTGCAAGGAAGTATCAGTTGTCATCACCTTGATTGAGTCTGGGTCATTGATAGCTTCTTTTTCTTTTCTTTTTCTTTTTTTTGAGACTGAGTCTCAAGCTGTCACCCTGGGTAGAGTGCCATAGCGTCATAACAGCTCACAGCAAACTCTAACTCTTGGGTTCAAGAGATCCTCTTGGATCTGTTTTCCTATTTTTGGTAGAAATGAGGCCTCACTCTTGCTCAGGTTGGTCTTGAACTTGTGAATTCAGGCAGTCCACCTGCCTCAGCCTTCCAGAGTGCTGGGATTACAGGCATGAGCTACCGTGCCGGCTGATAGCTTCCTTTAAAATAAATGGTGAGAAAGGGGCAGAGTATTGCCACTATTTGTTTTCAACTTGGGCTTCAGCTACACAACCAGAAAAATTATACTCAAATCCCAACATACATTTTTTTTTTTTATCTACACTTACTTGCTTAGTTTAACACATGATTTTCTCTTTAATTGGAACAAGATGACTAGATCAGATCCCATTTCTGGTTTGCTCTATTTCAGGGCTTGATTCTGCTGATTATATATCAGCAAAATCTGTGCATGTTTATTCCCGGCAAAGAGACATTGCTTTGAGTTGGCCTCAGAGTTAACTTTTTGTGGACCTTCTTTATTATATTTAGAAAATAGAATTATATACCTGTAAGTTTTATAGAAATATTGTTAGCAATTTCCAGGTAAAGCCAGTTATTGGTTTTCCTTTATGATGAAGTTATTGAAAATAATCCTGTTATCTCCCACACGGGTTGTGATCTGACACTACTTATAATAACTGGTTTTTCAGACTACTGAATAATTATGAGTTTTGTATTCTGGTTAATCTTTAAAGTTGAGAATTGTTTAGTCTTAAAAAAAAAAAAAGAGGCTGGGCACAATGGCTCATGCCTATAATCCTAGCACTTTGGAAGATTGAGGTAGGAGGATCTCTTGAACTCAGAAACGTATTGTTACTGTGAGCTGTGTATTGTACCACTGGGTTGCTTGGAAGACAGAGCAGGACCCTATCTCTAAAAAAAAAAAACAAAAATAATTAGCCAACTGTGACGCACATACCTATAGCTCCAGCTATTGGGGAGACTAAGGCAGGAGGATCATTTGAGCCCAGGAGTTAATGAGATTGCAGTGAGCTGTGATGATGCCACTGCACTTTAGCCCAGTTGACAAAATGAGACCCCATCTCTATTGAAAAAAAAAAAAAAAGAAAGGAAAGGAAAAAGAAAAAGACTTGTCATGTTGCCATGTACTTCCTTACCTATAATAATGAGGGTTTTAGTTATTGACAACAACAAGAAGATGAGGTATGGAGCATATACGGATGGAATTATATGGGTTTAAAGTTTAAAAACTTTCTAATGAATGCGAATTGATCACTTGATTGGAATGATCATTTTTAGCAGAAGATTTCTTACATGTCTCCTGTAATTAAAACAAAAATGAGAACTTTAAGTTATAAAATATGTTTGTGCTATGAGTCTATAGGGCCCAAGAGCTACAGAAGTTAAGATTACTTAAGGAAGGGGATTGCCTTTATTAGAAATGTACCTTTGTAATAATTTACTTCTTTAGAAAGAAAACAGATGTTCAGAGGGAATATCTGTTGAGCAAAAGCCTTCCCCAAGTTATAGTATTATCATTTGTTTTCTTGGGAATTTCAGGAATAGAGTTTATTTAACCATGCTATCAGGACAGAACTGATCTTTGCTGTTGTTGGTTTGTTGGTCATGAACAATTGTTTTGACAGCTATAGAATAAGCTCGCCATCAAAGCAAGTCTGTGGAAATCGTACTCTTTTTATATCCTGCTTTGAAACTGTCATTGACTTACTTCTCTAGTCTAGAGAGCTTGACCCGGATCTGAATACCAGAACAGCTCAACACTGAATCTGTCTGGAGTTCTCTTGTAAGAAATTCTCAGAGTGAACACTGACCTTGCTGCTATTGGATCTTTCAGGAAATCTGGGCTGGGCTTTCATAGTATCGGTTATGTAATACTACATTTCTTTATTTCTCTTTGACATAGACTTAGCTTTATTTAGGTGATTGAAAAGCCTGGTCAATAGCACACACAAATATTGGGTTCAAGAATATCTGTGCATATAACTACAAATAGGTCTGTATGTGTGTGGTCCAGTAGGCCATTTAACCAAGTGAAAGGTTTTTGAGGCCTAAACTGTTCCTGAGCAACTGATTATAATAAATATGCCAAATATATTTTTACTTTACTACTTAACTAATACAATGCAGTAGTAATAATAGTTGTAAAATTCTCAAGTATTTAGTATATGGCAAATCTACTTTTGAATGCCATACATGTATTAAATCATTTAATACAACACTTCAAATGTGAGGGCTACCATATACATATAAAATACCTATATTAATCTTAGGTTCTTGAAAATATACATGTTGAATGTTCTTGAAAATGTACATGTAAATGTAAGCCTATTATTTTATGTATGTATGTATGTATGTATCTATTTAGAGACTGGGTCTTGCTCTGTCACTTAGGCTTGAATCACTGCAGGCTTGACCTCCTGGGCTCAAGTGATTGTCCTGCTTCACTTGGGTAGCTAGGACTACAGGTGTGTGTCACCACACTCAGCTAATTTTTTTTCAGTTTTTCATAGAGAATGTAGTTGTATTTCTTAGGCTGCTATATTGGTTAGGCTGCTTTCAAACTCCTTGTCTCAAGGAGTCCTCCTACCTCAGCATCCCAGAGTGCTTGGATTATAGGTGTGAGCCATCACACATGGCCTAGGCCTAGAGCAATGTGCAAGCCCATATAATATGAGGAACATGTTCTTGTGTATGAAGTTCTTTTTTTGTTAACACCCTAGATTGGACCCCTAGTTTTTCAAATTCCTGGGAATATGATAAAAAGTAGACAGGGCTTTGCTTCCTTCTTTTCAGTTCTGAATGATTCCCTATTATGATTTTTGCTCTGAGCTTGGTTCTGTTCAATTTGGTTAGTGAGGTTTGTGTTAGTATTATCCTCCTGCTTTAGCTTCTTCTTCTTGTTGCAGACCAGACTAATATGTGAGTAGAGAGCTGAATATAGATATTCTAAAGGAAACTTCTTGAAATGACACCTTCTTTGTCTGATTGCATGGCTTAAAGCAAGAGTTACGAATAACATGGTTCCGTTGGAATGATTAAAAAAAAGTGGTGCAATATCTTAAGCTAACATTAGAGATATTGGGTTTTTTTGGATAACCTACAATTTGAATAATTTTATACTGCTTATTTAAATAATTCCCCTAGGGTTTCTCATATTTATTTTACTTTACATTCTTGCCTAAAGTTGTATTATTTTCTAATATGCCCCTCCTTCTAAGGCAAATATTTACACATATTTTTCTCTGTGTTTACAATTTACAACTCAGAAATCCCCATAATTTCTCTTGTCACTTGTTTATATTATTTAATAATGATAAGCAAAACTATTACTCGATGAAAAATATGCCTAGGAGTTTTCAACAATTTTCTTAGTTTACAAAGTACGTAAAATGTTATACATGGTATAACGAGTTAAATCCATATATAACAAATTAGGATTACTACAGGAAATCCTAGGGTTTATCATATAAACCCCTTAAATATGGCTATTCCCCATACTTTTTTCACTTTAAATTCTTCATTGAGTCATTTGACCAATCTACCATCACTTTTCTATAAATAAGGCTCAGAACTATTTTTCAGATCTTGAGCTTTCCCTATCACTTCCCGTCTCTCTTGTATGAGGTAACCTCACTCCTGCCTCCCTGCCGTTGTTTGTGAAGGCCTATGAGATCAGAAACCTGAGATTTGTCCTGGTTTTTCCTTAACTAAATTAGACACTACGTAAGGCCTATAGAATGCTTCTTCAAAGTGTGTCTCACTCATGTCTTCTATTCCCGTCCTATGAACATAACTAGAGTTATATTCTATCCAAGCATAAGCTTTATCATCTTGTGTTAAAACAGTAACTACCAAACGGGTCTTCTCCCACCACCAAGGTCACTGTGTTTTAGCATGTGAAGGTTTTCCTCTTATTTCCTTGGTCCAAAAATATATGGCTTCATACTGCCTACCAAATGAACCCCACATTCCTTCCCTGTTCTCACAGTTGGGCCCCCCTGCCATCCTCCCATCAGGCTTCAATGTGTATTATCACACTGTCCTTCAGACTCTGTCCCCAAAGGAAACCAAGCAATGGCCATGTGTCATCCTGAATACATCTCTTATTTATTTTATTTTACTTTTTGGTATTGGATCATACTTCAACCAGTGCCTGAAGGCCCTTTATTACATTTTGTTTTAGCAAAATTATATTCATGCTCTTAGGCCTACCTTCCTGGATCTGCAGCAAAATACATTGCTCACGCCTTGGTTATGTGTTAGCAATCGATTAGTTCATACATTTCCTTGTGTTCACATGCATATTTTTATCATGATGTTGTAAGACTTTTGAAGGACTGTTCTTGGAACCATCCAGGGCTAACCTATGTTTCATAAAGAGAATCTGAGAGGGATTTAACAAATGTTTGTGAAATTGAAAAAATTGTACTGCTTCTTAATTTTTATTAAATGTGAATATAATTTTCTGAATTGATGTAAAATGTGCTTTACATCAACCATACATATAATTACATAAGTTTATGTATGGATGCACACACATATACATATAGACACAAAGGTTGCCAAAAAATGCATACATATTTTTGTGCAATTACAAGAGGTGCTCAGAGTGGTTAACATCATCATCCAGGCACTTCTGATTATGGCAAATGACTGCTTGAGCAATTCTGACCAAAGTGTCCGTTTGTATCATTGCACATGCCATTTTAGTGTCTTCCCTTAGTACCACCAGGGTAGCCGGTTCTCTACAATACACCACCTTTTTGAAGACCCCCCTCCCCCGCCATAGTGGAAGTCAAACCCTGTTAATTCAGGAGACATTGGGGAAACTCAGCCACACCTCTTTGCTCCATCCATTGTCCTGGCAAATTCTCATTGAGGTAACCTGTCATGTCTTGGTGGAAGTGCAGTAAGATGCCATCATGTGGGAGGTAATATCAATTATTCACAGAAATCATGCGAATTGCAGGTGACATAGATGTGTATAACATGGCTAGGGACATTTGGTCAGTAACAGTACCTTCAGTAAAGGATAGTCCAATAGGTCCTTTAATCACAGTCCACACCAGATCCTGAGGCCCAGGAAATTGACTTATTTACCATGTGAATGTGTTCCATTTGGGGCATGTCGGAGACTCTGTTGCATACTCACACCTCCCTTGTTCTCATACTTCACAATGTTCTTGAACTTCAAATACCACTTCAGAATGGTCTTGTTTTCCTCAAACTGACAGCCATGCTTTGGCCAGTTACTTTGACTTCCCTGCCTGTGGCCTGGTGACACTAGCATTCATTTGATTAATGCCATCTTTTGAGCAAACTTCATACCACACATTGCTACTGTAATTCAATTCAATTTCAGAAAGTAGTATGTAGATGACATCACTTAAAATATATATACTTAAAGTATGTATGCACATATATATTTAAGAGAGAGAGAATGTGTGCGTGCATGTGTATGTATATATATATCTTTAGGGAAGTCATCATTCAATTTTATCACGGACTGATATTTGAATTATAGTGATTTTCTTGAAATATAAACAAATCTCTTCTCTAGTCACTCTGTCCTTTCATTCTTCCTTCCTTCCCTTTCTTCTTTTATTCCTTGCTTTAAGTTAGTGTTTGCTAAATCAAGTTTTCTTACATCTTATTGTCTCATAAACTTATTTGAATGAGCTTATTGTTTTTGGTTGATTGTAGGAGCAGATAACGCTACCACTTCTCAGACTGTTATGGGGAATGTGGATTGATTCATGTGGATGTCAACTGACATCTTGAAAATCATCACTGCTTTCCATTTTATATTTATATTTACTTATCTATCTATCTTTTGAAATAGAGTCTCATTTTGTCGCCCTTGACAGAGTGCTGCACATGGCATCATAGTTCACAGCAACCCCAAACTCTTGGGCTTAAGCAATTCTTAAGTCCCGAAGCCTTCTAAATTGAGGTGAACAAAGTGAATACCCATAGTTTTAGCTAGAGTTTGTATAAAATATGTGGAATTTGTTCTTAAACAAAATTAATGGTTTATTAGGGAGCTGCCAATCCACAGTATAGAACGTGGATATATAATGACGTGAACCTGAAAAAACTATTAAGAAATTACAAGCAAGTGTCCATCTCATTCATTCAACTTAAAATAAAAGGGCCTCTTGCAAAGCACCATTTGAACATTTAACAGTCATCAGTCAGTAGCAATATGTGTACCTTAGTAACTGGAAGAAATAATGTTCAAATAGACTAAGTCACTAAGAACAGTTAACACTTAGGAATATTTGCCAAAAAGCATGACTTGGACTTTATAACAGTTGGTCTATGTAATCCGTAATCCTTGCCTTCTGAAAAATCACTGTGATGAAATCTATGATAGTTGACGTTATAGTATCATATGTTTTATCAGAATGACATAGTTTTCCTCAGAACTATCTCATGACCTACAAGTCATCGATAATTTTGGTGAGAAATTTTCCGTATAATAGTTGCCTTTGGAAGAGTAGTCTAGAAGGAAATAGCTCTTCTCCTGGGTTCCTGGAGTCTGGGTATACTGGGTTAACGCCGTCATGAATTCTATTTAAAATAGCTAAAATTCAAATGGTAAGAAACTCATCACCATGTTTCTGAACAAGCAGTAGTCTCCTGACCAGGAGGGAATATGAGTATTAAAACAAATAATATCCACACTGCCAGGAAATGAATTCAGAAATGGAGAAAGAACTTAAGTCTGGGGGGGGGGAAGACAGGTGGGAGGGGAGCAGTGTCCTCTCCTGTCATCACTCACTGTACCTCCCCCTTGCAAATGAAGAGATAAACAATGAAGATCTATGATTGGATGTGCTGGAATGTTCTTAAATCTAGGAAAGGCAACATCCCAGGGAGGTGTCTTTTTTTTGTTTGTTTTGTTTTTAAGAAGCCTACTCATCATGTTTTAGGAGAATAGATTAGGCTTTGAGAGAGGGCTTGTAGGTAAGTGCCTCCTGAAAATTAAAATAGGACTGGTTTCAGTTGGAAGATGCAGCTGTTATTGTCACAGGAGCAGACCTGTCAGCGTTCCAACAAGGATGTATGTACCACGCAGCCAGTAGATTCTCAGTGAATGGAAGTCTGCGATTCAAGCCCAGCTCGCTAGCACTAGGGTATGCATCAGGGGAGGAAAAGAGAAACTGAACTGAAAATGTCTTTTTCTCACTGGGTAAACATTTTTTGATTATATTTTATATTCTTCTGAGTTAATTCCTGCAAAACCTATCAAGTATGCCCACGTAAGTATGATCTGCCCACAAAACTCGTCATGTATAATTTCCAGAGCTGGATCATGTGGTTATTTTATCTTTATAACAAGGAGCACTGTAACAGCATTGGTTATACTGGCTTCAGTGGCTGGAATACACGTTCCTCCTCCCTGTGGTGAACGTACACACGTTATTTACTCAGCAGGCTCAGCCATCATCACTGAGCAATTGAAGGAGCATTAATCTTGTAGTAAACATAAAAGTCATGCGTTCCTGCTATGGGGAGGAGCAGTGGGACGCATTGGCTTCCTATGTCAGTGAATTCAAGGCTGAGATAACTTTTTTGCTTGTCAAGTTGCTGTCACTTTGTTAAGAATTAGAGGTTGTATGTTTCCTAAATTTATAACAATATTTCAGTATGTTACAATTAAATGAAAATGAGCAACTCTGGCTTGTTTTCTGTATGAAAGAAAAAGGTTTATTTCATCACTTCTGAGTATCTTGTCATTGGAGACTTGTATCTGTTTAACTGGCATGTCATATATCAAAATGTGACAGCCGCGAGTTCTCTGTAAGGAGATTCCCAATGCTGCGTCTTCATAGGAGTACAACTCACGTTACACAGCTGTTTCTACAAGAGGCCACTGACTATCATTCTCTACTATTTCATGAGTTTCTTCTCTGCCTGGAGAGGCAGTACTTTGCATGCTGAGCTGTCTTCAGATTGCAAGAATTGAACTGTTTTGGGAGAAAATTGGTGCAAACCCAGGAGTATCTGCTGCCCATTCTGGGCCAGCACCCAGGGAGCCCCTGGCACCTCCATAGTGAGGATGCTGAGGCATGTGTACGGGCAGAAACACATCTTCCTTGCCTTCACCCTGAGGTGATGCACACATGGGGCAAATGGCTTAATTGGCCAGCTCCCTCTGCCATCTCCTGAAGGTAAAGCTGAGCCAGTATTCACTCCGCAGATAATGCCTTGGGCTTGGGCTGTCCTCCACCCTTGGACAGCCACCCCGGTGTGAGTCCAGTCTCCATGGAGTGCTCTGTCTGTTTCAGAAGTGCCTTGCATGTATGATATCACATCCCAGGAAAGACATGACTGAAAACCCATCAGTCATGATGTAAGCAAACCATCACACAGTTTTAGAAAACCATATAAATTTTCGTCACGCCTTGTCTTCAACATACCACCAGGCCTTGTAAAATTGACCTTCATATCATTCTCAGCTCTTTGCACTTTGCTTCGTCACTTTCACTACTTCCCTGGTGCAAATTTATCTTACCACTGGGCTATCTCAGTAGCATCCTAAATGGCCTCCTTACTTTTCCCACCCCTTCTCTGATGCATTTTTCACACTGCTGTTAAAACAGGTTTTCAAAATGTCAATTTGATGATAAGCACACACCCTCCCAACACACACATGCCTGTGGGTGCTGAAGTCCCCACACATTTAAAACTTTTCTTTTGCTTCTGTTTGCTTTTAGGGAAAAGTCCATGCTCCTTTACGTGCGCCCTCAGGTTTTGCCTGGAACCATGTTTCTAATTTGCTGGGTTTAATCTACTAGTGAAGAAGAAAGTCAAGCTTCTAGAACTGATGGGGAGATTTGTTATCTCTTCTCCTTAGTAGCAAAGGATATGGGATTTCATTCCTGTAACTTCTGGTGGTGGTAAAGGCTAATTTTGGATAGATTTTCCTCTTTCAGGTTACTTTCCAGAGGTCTGCTGTCCTGTTGAATAGCATGTTACTATTTTTGGTATGTTAAAACTTCATGAATTCATTTCTACCAGTGTTTGCTTTTAAAAATGATAGTATTTTGATTGGTAAGTTTATGTAAAGACGGGAGAAAATTCAAAAATTGTAAAAATAAATCACAGTTGGAAGCTTCTCTGGGAAGCTTCATCAACCCACAGTCTATGATTACAGAGCTTTTGAAGAAAAACTCCCCTTGACAGTCAGAAACTAGTTCTATTTGGTTGGGCTTTTTTTTTTTGGTGTTAGATTGAGGCTGAATTTTGTCACATAGCTAGAAAATTGTTTGTATTTATGGGAAAATTTCCCTCATAGAGACATAACATATTTCAAGACACTTAAGTTATCTTTAAATGTTTATTCCCATCGTTTTCATTCGTTACGGTGAAACATTTTTACATATGATGTTTGATGTTTTAAGGGCTGATCTTTTTATTTTCCAAGATGTCCCCAAAAGAAAACTGCCGTTTTCTCTGTTTTCAGAATCTGTCTTCTCCCTCCAAATAAAACAAACACCTGCCACAGTTTGCCTTCAAAACGATAAAATCTGTTACTGGATGGGATAAAATGGTGGACTATTCTCTCCAGAAGAATGACTGAGATGTCTAAATTCCTTCATCTTTTCCCTCTCGTTCCCACTCCCTTACTTCCTTAAAGAGCATGGGATCCCAAGCACTCTGAGTAAGGTGCTCCAGTTCCAGGAGGAAAACTGGGAAGGACTAAAGGGAAAGTAGATTTTTTTCTAAAAATAATTTGAAAATTTGGTTTAAAAAAAATGACATTTGAATTTCTGAAGCTTTTCTGGGTTTGAAGTCAAGTGGATGATATTTTAGTTGGAAGGAAGTTTCTCAAAATAGTTATCTTCTATCTTAAACTTCTTCAGATACATGGAAAGAAGATCAATAAGGGATTTATCTCTCTTTTTAATTTCTCTAAATAAAAATCACAAACAGAATTATGTTGTTAAAATACTGATTTCTCTATGTTGTTTTGTTATGATTTAAAGCCTTGCTCTTGCATTATTACTCAAGTTGTTATTCATTGTTTAGATTGAAATTAAATATTTGTAAGTCTTAATTTTATAGGGATTCACATATTTTCAGACATATCTTTTTTCTGGTTTTGTAATTATTTGTGTAAAATGGATAATAACAGTTGAAGCATTATTTACATAATCATGGTGTTCAAGAGGGCCTCAAAGGAAGTGGGTCTTTGGAAATTATTTTCAGAATTGGGACAAAATTGCCTGAGTACATTGAGTCTGTCTTGCTGCCCAGAAACTTTGGGAATATGTAAATCAACTTCCTTGTACATGACTTAAAATTTTGAAGCAATCTCACTCTTATAGGAAAGTACAGACTACAGTACAAAGAACTTATTTTTCCTGAACTATCTGAGAGTTAATTGCCAACTTCCCCAATACTTGTGTTTATACCAACAAGGACATTCTTCTACCCAACTGTAATGCACATCAGGATGTTAACGTCCTTTCAAAACAACCCCCTTTCTCAGACCTCCTTCCTCCTCCCCAGACCACATTTCCCCAGTCCTTCCCATTTGGGATCCCCACGTCTTCCAGTTGGGTTTCTCTAACTCTCCTCAAAGGCGCCAGCTCAAAGAAAACATTTTGTACTTTATTGCCAAACTGGAAGCGTTCCTCAGTCTTTCTTCGACATTTTGGGACTTTATAATTCTGAAGATAACAAGCCTGTTATTTATTTCATAAAATGTTCTCATTTGGGGTTTTGCTCCTGTACTTGGGTTACGAATCTTGCACATTAATATGTGGAAGTGATGTTGTGTTTTTCTCATCACATGTTTTTGATTTATCCCATTGCTGCTGTTGTTAACTCTGATTTCCTGGATCAGTGTTTATTCTGTGAGCCTTCTCCATCGGAAAGCTATTCATTTTTGTATTTCATAAGTTTATGTGGGGAGTTACTTTGAGACTATGTAAGTACATGATTTCTCTAGAAACTTTGCGATTTATTCACTTGTCATTTTTTTATTCCATGTGTCACAATTTATTAATGTTTTCTAATTTGATTTTTTTATTAAATCATAACTGTGTACAATTATGGGTTATAATGTGATGATTTAAAATATAATGTGGAATGCTTAAATCAGACTGATTAATATAACCATCTTCTCACTTATTTTTTGTGGTAAGACATTTATACTATACTCTTAATAGTTTTAAAATGAACCATTGCATTATGCACAATAGGTGGGGTCCCACCAAATACCCAACCTCCCCCTCTCCTCCCCTCACCCTCCTCTTCCCTTCTTCTTTCTGGACTATAGTTGTGTTTTATCATTCCTATAGATGTATAGGTGATGATATATTGGTTTCATAATAGTGTTCGGCCAATGAGAGCTCCTTCAAGCTGGCTTCTGTGTGCATATGATACATCCTTATTATTCCTTGAGTACTGTCTTATACAACAGGCTGATTCTGGGTATGCCTTCTCCTTTCCTTGTGCGAATCCTGGATAGTCAGTCATTTCCGTAAAGACCTTTGTTTCTGTTCTCTAGTGTCCACACTTAGATCTGCATACTAGGTATGGCTGTCGCTACTGAGTATCACTGCTCCCAGCCTCTCTTGCTTCACACTGCTAGGAAAGATGGATCTGGCAAGCTTATGTGAAGAGTGCATTCATTCCTATGCTCACTCATTTCCAAATCATTTCTATATCGGTCTATCAATAAAACCATGTGTTCACACCATGTGTTCACACCAACACTTCCAATTCCTAATGAACTCCACACTGTTTATTCTGATTTTTTTTCTTTATACAACATTTGATGGCTCAGAAAACTTATTTATGTTCATTTACAGTTAGCACAGTTCAGAGAAGCAGCCCAGGTGAACACTTTTTGTAGCCTGATTTGATTTAGGCTTGCTGGAGTTTCTAACTTTTGCAAAGGTAACAAATAATGGTAACAGAAGTTAAATCCAATTCTCTTTCATGTTTACTATTTTTGTCTTTATGTCTTTCTTTCTAAAAAACAAGAATAAAACTTCTGAACTTTAGTTCCATTTTCTTCTAGAGATAATAAAAGCTGGGTACAATGGTTTATACCTGTAATCCAGTGATTTAGGAGCTTGAGACAGAGGATCACTTGAATCCAAGACTTTGAGGGTGCAGTGAGCTATGAATGTGTATAGCTGGAAGTCAGAGTAAAATCCTCTTTCAATCAATCAAAAACAAAAATAATGAATTTCATATTTTGGTAAATAATAAATTTCTATAAGGTATGTTATTATTTTGAGACAGAGTCTCACCTTGTCACCTGGGTGGAGTGTCACGGCATTATAACCCACAGCAATCTCAAACTCTTGGGCTCAAGAGTTCTTCCTTTCCTCATCCTCCCAAGTAGCAAGGACTATAGGTGACCTCCACAATTGCCCAGCACTTTCTTTTTTTTTTTTCGTAGAGTCAGTCTTGCTCTTGTCTCAGGCTGGTCTTGAACTCCTGAGCTCAAGCAATCCATCCTCCTTGACCTCCCTGTGTGATAAGACTACCGGTGGCTCAGCGCCTGTGGCTCAAGCAGCTAAGGCACCAGCCACGTACACCTAAGGTGGTGGGTTCGAATCCCCAGCCCGGGCCTGCCAAACAACAATGATGGCTGCAACCAAAAAATGGCCAGGCATTGTGGCGGGC
>CAUYQV010088062.1:0-14122 GCA_963574575.1 Galagoides demidoff
GAGAACTGCTTATCAAAGTTCACATTGTTGATCAGTTGTTAGAATTCGACCACCATTGTTTGGACTTAATGAACAATGGCATTTTTTGGCATTGGCACCCACGAAAACATTTTGTAACTATCTCTCAGACAATACACATCATACTGCGTGTTAGTGCAAGTTAAACAAGTGATGTCAACAAATCAGCTATTCAGATAATTTAGGTAAGTAATTTACTTCATGAATTTAGCAGACAGTACTCGTATTATTTATATTTTATAGTGGCGGCAAAAAGTGACACAACTTACAAGGTATCATTATTAAAAAAATTATATATTGATAAGGAAAAGGTTAATTCTTGGGCATTATCAAAAATCACAATAGAGAATAAATGTTTAGAAACATTTCATCATTTTGAAACAAACCATGTTCCATACAATAATGCACTAAAAATTGTGGGATATGCGCTGTCCTTACCAGAAACTAATGCTGCAACTGAACGTGTTTTTTCTATGGTAAATAAAGTGTGGACATCAGAAAAATCACAAGTAAGTGTCGAGACTATGAAAGCCATTTTATGTGTGAAATATAATTTACCAAATTCTTGTGAGGAATTTCATGACCTTTTAAACAACGACAGCAATCTACTAAAAAAAAAAATTCACTCAAATGAGAAATATGCCAAAGAATAAAATAATACTATACATAATTTTTGAGGGGGGGCCAGGGCTGGGTTTGAACCTGCCACCTTCAGCATATGGGGCCGGCACCTTACTCCTTTGAGCCATAGGCGCTGCCCTATACATAATTTTTTTAATGTATTATATTTGTAAATTGTACTTATGTTAAAATTTAAAAATATATATTACAATACTATTTTTGCGTCCTATGAAAATTTGTATTGCTCCATATAGACCAAATTTTTAATTAAGAAGCACCCACCCACCCCCCACCCCAGTCAATGGTGTCCCACTTTACTAACGTTAAAATCTGGTCACCTTAGACAAGATCCCCTCCAAACTCCTCCAAACCTTCAGCCTAAGTAAAGCCCTCCTCAATTTTCAGAAATCTTGGCATAGTCTCATCAGCTTCCTGAGACCAAAACAGATATCACTTGGGATCCTCAGCCTATTATTCACAAACAAATTTCATCACACTGCTTGAAGCCAATTATTTCTAATCCTCCTTCACTGCCAACATTCTTGGTCACATTCCTTTACCACTCTGTCCTTTCTCCTGTCCCCCTTCCCACTCTTTTTCTTTTGGTAAATATTTACTGTTGTGAAAAAAACACATACTTTTTGCTGAAAACTTAGAAAGTATAAAAAAGCAGAAAGAATAAAATGAAAATCTTACCCAGGCATAGCAACAATTAGAAGTGAAATACCCACTGATGACACAAATGGGACACTTCTTTGCCTGCCTTATCCAAAACCACATCCTCCAGAGCCCCCTGCCCACGGCCCCAGCTCATGGGACAGGACTGGACCCCAGGCTTCAGGTCCAGGTGACCGAATTAGGAAGATAATTCTTGACTGGCCAAAAATCCATTTCATTCTCATCACTCTGCCTCAAGAATCTGAGTTCAGACCCAGGGAGACTGATGATGATAATGGCAATTGCCACTGACATGTACATGTTATCTGAGCAGATACAGTTTGTGTGTGAGAGGGGAGAGGAGTCAGAAGGAAGTGCAGAAACCAAAAACAGGAGAGGCCCACAGTCCTGGAAAGGCAGAGAGAGTAGAATATTAACAACTAGCGGCTCCTAACTACTGGTTCCCCTCAGGAACTGTGGTGATAATTCAGTTCCCGCTTTTGCTCATTTTATCTTTAAAATATTTCCCCACTCTTTTTATTGAGTGAAGTGTTGTTCTTCTGTCCTTGGTCTACCAAAGCAATACATATAAATTTCTTTATTATAAAGCAGTGACAGTATATTGTTTTGTGACCAACTTTTTCAGTAAATACATTCTGCGTATTGCCGTGATTAAATATTCCATATTTGAATGACTGCATAATTTTCTACCATGCAATTACACCGTATTTCATATAATCGATGCCGTGCAGAAAGATGTTTAGTCTATGTCCAATGTTTCACTGTTATAACCTTCACATACCACCCTCCATGTCTGTCCCACTGTGCTATCCTGAATCCTTTTTATGCTACAAATAAGTCCCTTATGGATTCAACCTTTATAAAAAAAAAAAAAAACCAGTTTCTACTGCTGAGTTTAACTCCTCAGGGAGGCTGTGCAGATTCCAGGATGTTGAGGACAGAGTCTTCCATCACCTCTTCCAAACCATTGCTCCTCCCTTCTTGCTGGGGGGTAGCCAGGCAAAATGACAGGAGACCAGGACAGGCATCAGACTGCAAGATGGGGTTCAAATCCCATGCCTGGTATATACTAGCAATATAATCTTAACAAGTCAAACAACATCAGGGATTATATATACTAGCTATATAATCTTAACAAGTTAGACATCATGGATTCAGTTTCCTTACTTGAAAAGGAATATGAGGATAATATGATTGTTTCATTGAGTTACAAAGAATTAAATGAGTTAAAATATATTAAGTACTTAGAGCAGTGGTCCCCAACCCTTTTGGTACCAGGGAAGATAACTCTTCTAAGGACCACAGGGAGGCAGTGGGGAGGTGGATGGTTTGGGGATGGTTCAAGGCATTACACTCATTGTGTACTTTATTTCTATTATTATTACATTGTGATACATAATGAAACCATTATACAACTCACCATAATACACCATCAGTGAGAGTCCTGGGCTTGTTTTCCTGCAAGTAGATGGTCCCATCTGGGGATGATGGGACACAGTGAGAGATGAAGCTTTGGTCCCTCACCTGCCCCTCATCACTAGCAGTACCGCCCAGGTCCTAACAGGCCACAGACAGGCACCGTTCTGCAGCGTCGAAGGTGGGGGCCCCAGACTCAGAACACGTCTAGGTATAGTTTAACGTGAGCTATCGATATTATGAGAAAGATCATTCGACTCTGAGCTTTATTCATGTCTGCTAGATGCAGGCTTGGCCTCCTCATTCACTAATCCTTTCCAGATTTTATTTTGCACCCTGTATTTACTGTGACCCTTGGAATAACTTCCAACAAGCTCGTCTCACAACCTCTGAGCTGCCTTTACTTTAATAGTTGGCTCACTTCATGGTTACCCTTAAAAGATTTTGTGATGGTCAACAATTCCTCCACCTAAGTACCTACTCAAGGCCACATCTTCTGATTTAATCAAGAAAATCAAGGGCACCAGGCAATATGACCTTCAGGCGCCACCTCTAATCCTCCTTATTTTATCTTTAGTCATCCTTGTTTCTTTTATCCAATTCTCAGAAGTCTCTTCCTGCTCAGGACCAAATCCCAATTCTCTACCCAGACCTTCTTCCTCTCTTCTCCTCCTCCAGGGCTGATTTCCTCTCTCATCACTCACTCTCCATGTGCTACTTTTTTATTCTCTCTCTACTGTCTTTCCCTTCACCTAAAAACAAGCAAATAAGCTTGTCTTTTGTCAGAAATACTCTTTTATAAGCCCTTCATCCCTCTAGATCCTGCCCAGATAATTTTTTCCATGTCTTACCCCATCTCCTCATAAGAAGTCTGCATGTCATATATTTCCGCTCCCTCACCCCCTCCCCACTTACTAATTCATTATTAGTGAATTCACTTAGTGAAATTCACCAAGCACTTCCTAAATGTCTAGCTGTTAACGCTAACCCAAACTCTGAATTGACGAATCCATCGACATTTCTCAGCCTGTCACTATCTGGACTTTTCCTGCTGTTTCTGACAGTGCTGACTTCTTCATCAGCCTCCCCTCCCTGTGTCTCTGTAAACATACCTATTTTGGATTTTCTTTCCACCTCCTGTCAAAGAAAAAGAAAAAATTGTACCCAAAAGAACTAAGTAGGCAAGACTTTATTCAAGATTATTGCAATAAGAGAGAAAGATTGAACTCAACTCTGTTGAAACAAAAGGCAGGAAGGTTTTCAGGCTGGTGTAACAGGAAACAAAAGAACATGTTAGGAAGAAAGGGAGGTCAGAATGAGAAAGCCACTGTGTCTGCCCCATGGCGCTCACTGAAGTTAGGTCCCTCCCTGCCCACAGAGATGGGAGATGGGGCACTATCTCCCTGTCAGTGGTTCTCAACCTTCCTAATTCCCCAACCCTTTAATACAGTTCCTTTTGTTGCTGAAGTAGCAGCAAAAATAATTTTATGGTTGGAGGTCACCACTACATGAGGAACTGTATTAAAGGGTCGCAGCATTAGGAAGGTTGAGAACCACTGGCTTAGATGATTATGTTTCCAAGGGATCACCCCCAGGTTCTTGAGAAAGAAATTCTTGAATTATGGAAGATTTATTCTCAACGGGGAGGGAAAGAATTTACAACTGCAAATTTTCTAAAGGCAATGCTCTATGAAAAGAGAAGTTGGAGGGTAGCACCTGTGGCTCAAAGGGGTAGGGTGCCGGCCTCATATGCTGGAGGTAGTGGGTTCAAACCCAGCCTGGCCAAAAACTGAAAAAAAAAAAAAGAAAAGAGAAGTTAGAAGCACATAGTCAGAGAGAACCTGTCTGAAGTCCAGTCAAGCTGGCGGGAACGTCAGGCCACCTCCGTCCCTCTCCACTATGCCTCCTCCCTGTTCTTTGTCCCCCTCCTGTTACCCTGATCACTATTTTACCCACTTCTACCCACTACTGCTTCTTTTATTCAACATCTCCCCCTGGGGAACCTTGGCTGTCTTATGGTTTCCTTTTTTTCCCCAGAAGTCCCTGGTCCTCTCTAATCAGGTAATGTGCCCTCCATGATGTGCCCTCCATACACTCAATAGGTATCACTCTGCCATACCCGTAGGTGTCTGAGCATGTTCATGTATTTCCTGCTAAACATAAACTCCTTAAGGTCACAGGGGTCCTCAAACTTTTTAAACAGAGGGCCAGTTCACAGTCCCTCAGACCATTGGAGGGCCAGACTACAGGCCCCAGGATGAGTTGGCTGCTAAGCAGGACAGGCAGCGGCAGCAAAAACACCTGGTGGGCCAGATAAATGTCCTTGGTGGGCCGCATGTGGCCCACGGGCCGTAGTTTGAGGACGCCTGCCTTAGGAGAACTTCATCTTTTCCATTTTTATATCTCTGGCAAAGAACATAATGTCTAATACACAGCAGATATTTAATAACTGTCTGTTGAAGTAGTTAGGAAATAATAAATTACTCAACAGGTATCTCAGTCCATTCATACAGCTACAACAAAAAGCCACATAAACAACAGAAACGTATTTCTCACAGTTCTAGAGGCTGAGAAGTCCAAGACCAAGGTGCGGGCAGACTTGGTGTTAAGGCTAGTCTCGTGGTTCGTTGATATACCTTTTCACTATCCTCACAGCACAGAAAGGTGGAGGACTTTCCTTGAGCCCCGTTTATACAAACACTTATACCATCTAAGACAGATTTGAACTTACGACCTTGGGGGTTAAAATTTCAACATAATAGTTTGAGAGAGATACAAGCGGTCAGACTACAGCAACAAGTAAATATGTAAATGGAAGTATGGATGACGTAGGCATCTTTTTATGTTCACCACAAAATCTTAAAGGAAGCAAATATATCCAGACCTGTGAACATGCACAATGGCAGACAGAAAATGAATTTAAAGCTTGTCCTATAAATTCAATGAAGTCTAAGGTCTCTAACCTTTTTAGTGTTTGAACCATACATGGCATAAGAACTCTGGGATGGAGGGAGTATGTATATAATAATATTTTAGAGTGAGAATTCAGTTAATCTGACAGGCGGCCTTGGGCAATCAGAATCCTGCAAAGTCAGAGCAGCACCCCAGACTATTTTAGAAGTAAGCCTCAGGGGCCATTTCAAGAGATGAAGAGCAAAAGGCTCACTGCCATTTTACATCTTGGTTAGGCAAGGATGAGGTATGTCTCCGTTATTTCAGCCCATCTAATATTTTTAAACAACTATGGTCACCTCCTTAAGTGATTCATATCATCGTGATGCTAATTAACAAGTCATTAATTCTGCCAAGGAAAACCCATTGCTAATGTGTTAATTAGCTAATCTTGAGGGCTGAAGATAAAGAAAGCCAAAATACTTATGATAGTGACTCTGGAGAGTGGCCTTGCTAATTAAGTGCTAGTTGACCACCCCTGGAGTGTGAATACTGGATTATAGCCACCGAATACCCCTCAGGTAGAGATTAACTAATGCACATTTATATCACACCGTTTATGCAAAAGTATTATAAGGCAGATCATAGGCATGCTAACACCCACCATCGTATATGCAGCTAAACTCTAACTAAAAGAACTCACAAGCTCTGGGCTAGCCCTTCTGCAGAAGGCAAAATTGTGGTCTTAAGATTTATTTTCCAACTGATTCTGCGTGCACTTTACAAATGTGGTCTCTACAATCAATATTCAAAAAGAGAGAAAAGGAAATATATTTGATGTACCTGTCCAAATGTTTAGCACGACACCTCAGAGGAAAATGTTTTTTCATGTCTTCATTATGTCATCGGCTTAGGGCCCAAAGCATAAAGATGAATTTCCCTATAGTGCCCCTTTTTATTAACAAGATAGGAAATAAATAAAAACGTTCGGCATTCTGAGATACGATGCTTTCTTCCTTAACATCATCCCATTAATCTCCACCTCTGCACTGGTGATGGCAAACAGGTAGCGTTATGACTGTTTCGTCTTCAATAAGACGTATGAGCAAAGTTACCGCAAAAGAAACGTGCGGTATCATCTATCTGAAACCTGCGGTCTTAATGCAGTTTAAACCCGTAAGATAAAGGTGTAATTTTCTTTGGAAGTCAAAACATCATAGATCAACACACGGCATAGCTTATTTAAATATATTCTGATACATTTTCCTTCCGTTGATCCTGGATGTGAATACTAGTCAATTTCGTTCCTCAAATACGGTAGTCTGTGTCATATGCATCAAATACTAAAGATGACAAGGAAATACTTCTGAGTGTTAAACACTAAATCCTTGGTCCCTTCTTATAAAGGCAAAGAATGACCCCAAATAACGGGCTCTTAACAACAGGAGAAAGGTTGATATATTGAGGTAGTCTTATTTCTCCAGGCCTATATAATAAGGATAATTTACACCTGCGCACACACAAAATAGATTTTAATCATGTTTTCTCTCTTCAGCAATGTGTATTATATAGTACAAATTATTTTTTCTCAACTCTGTCTAAATTAAATAAATCTGGGCAAAAACACTGAGCTCTATTTTCACTAGCCTAAGGCCCTTTCTACCCCAGAGTCCCTTTGCTCTGGGGTAAATTCTTCACAATACTTTGCAAGTTCATCAAGGTGATTAATATTTTGTGCCCTCATTAATGGAAATGACCATCCTCAGGCTCCGTCTGCTAAATGTATTCAGATGAAAATTACCATGAGAGTAATTATTTTATGGAAGATTTACCCTAAGCAAAACTTATGGAAAAAAAGTAAATTTATTTTAAGTTTCACATTTTAGCAATGTTAGGATGGTGGAACTCCCACCGTCCACAATGCTTCTGTTCTCCTTCCCCTCAGCTACCCACAGGCCACCTGTGGATTGTCACTAGTGCAGCCTTCCTGGGTGTTTCCATTCCCAATGCGTTACAGTGTCCGAACCTTCCCACCTCTCATCCCATCGACAAGCACTGCTTCCTCTCATCTAGGTATCAATTAGGAAAGCAGGTGAACTAATGGACCCACACTGTTAACGTAAGACCAAGCCTTTGCAGGGAATCCCCTAAGAAACATATTTGAGTATTAGACATGCTTTACTCAAAATATATCCACGGAGTCTCTGGTGCTCTAAGTATTGTTCTGTTCTACGTTGCTGGGACCATGAGAGCGAAGAAAGCAGATAAAGACGGCAGCCTCGGGAGCTTACGTTCCAGCGAAGGGGAGAGAGAATAAAACAGACAGATACAGATCCTGAGGGTGACAAGTGTCATGGAAAAGAGAGGAAAACAGAACAGGGTGAGAGGAGCGACAGGGCCAAGAGGGGGAAGGGGCTGCAATCACAGGAAGGTGATACACGACCAGAGACTTGAAGCAGGTGAGCACCAAGCCCCTGACAACCGGGGAGAGGTCCCTCCTGGCCAAGAGGGCAGCCACTGCCACAGACCTCCAGCCCAGAGCACAGTGTGGCTGAGCAGAGAGAGCCCAGCGGGGAGCTATGAAAGGGACCAGAGAGAGCAGAGCGAGGGGAGCCAGGGAAAGACCAGACGTCTGGGGCCTTGTCCACCAAAAACTCATTTAACCCTTCATGGCCAAGTACACTGTGGGAATCCCAGTTACAACTGCAGGTTTATTCCTTCATTCATTCAACAGTTTTTGGTTCCCCCAAAGTGTTGAGCATCATGTAAAATGCTGGATTCCAAAATGGAAATATCACCTTTCTGCGGTAGCAGGGACACCAAGCAGAGAGTTCTGGCATTAAATATGATGTAAACCATTCTATATATAATGGTAATGTTTACGAGACATACTCAGTCTAGGGGGACACACACAGACATGGAGTGCCGCAGGGAAGATGAGAAGTGGGGTGTCAGGGAAGAGTAGGCGGCACTGGGCTGGGAGCACAGCAGAAACCCAGGTGCCACTTACACTGGGAAGGGCGTCCTAGGAAAAAGGAAGCCAGGCACGGGTCGCCTGATGACGAGGATGCCTCTGAGAAATGAGGGGCTGGGCAGTTTCATCACTGTGTGAACAGCACACCTAGTCATTGTGACTGGCTACACCTGAGCCCCACGGCTCTGAGGCTGCGTGCCTGGACGGCACACCCTGCACCCTGCCGCCAACAGCAGCACAGTGGCGAATAACTGTGTATGAACACATCTAAACACAGAAAGGGAAGCCTGAAAACATGGCATGAAAAATGCCACAACTGCGTAGGGCCTTTACCGTTAACGGAGCTTGTGGGACTGGAAGTCGCTGTGAGTCAGGAGTGAACAGGAAGGCCGAGGACATCACTGTCCCAAGGACTTTATATACACTGTACACTCATATATGCTAAATGTATAACAAGCATTTTGCTTTCTTCAATAATAAATAAACTTTCACTTACTGTAACTTTTTTATTTTGTAAGCTTTTAAATATTTAACTTCTTAACTGTTTCACAATAACACTTAGCTGGAAAAGTACATAATACGACTGCAAAAATTGTCTTTACATCTTTATTCTCAAAAGATGGTCTGGTTTTTTTTTTTTTCCCTGTTTTTAATTTTTCTACTTTTTAAACTTTTTTGTTAAAGACGAAGACACAAACACACACATGAGCATCGGCCTACACAGGGTCGGATCGTCCACATCCCTGCCTCCCACCTCCCTCTGGAAGGGCTTCAGGGGCGATAACACGAATGTGTCACCTCCTGTGGGGACAATGTCTTCTTCTAGTAGGCCTCTGGAAAAGCCTGCCTGCGGCTGTTTTATAGGCCTTTTTAAAATATAAAAAGAAGGTGTACACTCTAAAATATTGATACAAAGTATCATACACTCTAAAATATTGATACGAAGTATCACCTGGTAAATACATAAGCCTCTGACATTGTTGTTTATTATAATTACCAAGTATTATGCATTGTACGTAAACCGTACGGGCCAAGCACCTGCACCAATGGCAGCACAGCACATCTGTGCCCACCAGCACCACCGCAACCGTGAGTGATGTGTTATGCCAAGATGTCAGGAGGGCGACACCACCACTGGGCAGCAGGAATTGCTCCGCTCCATCATAATCGCACGAAACTACTGTCTTACTATCAGTCAGTGCCCGTCATTAACCGAACTGCCGTCATGCCGGGCATGGCCGGAGATAAGGAATATAAGAAGCTAATAGAAAGCATCACGTTTTCCGAGTATTAGACCCTCGGGTAGCTTTATAGCAAGAGCGCGCCTCCTCTGGGAAGATCAGCAGTAGATGTAGAGTGGTAAAGAGGTTGTGTCCCGCTCTTCATGGCTCAACTGGGTGGAGGTAGGTCCTTAAAGGGAGGAGCGGCAGAGCCAGCCACCCGCAAACTTATTTCATTCAAGCTCAGGTCTACAGAATTACTTCTGGAGTTCTGGCAATGATTAACACTAAACTGTCTCTACCAACCGGGAAACCTGCAAGGCTCATCTGCACCTCCCCTGACAGACTGGGCCCAGAAGGCCATGATTCCCCCACAGTACAGGAGCCGCACCCCCTTCCAGCCCCACCGCCCTCCTCAGGCTGCTGTGACTCACACAGCCTTACAGCCTCACCACAGTTCTGCTGGAAGGGATTGTCTGCGCCTACTTACTGTGTCATCCCTGGGAACCGCGTCGGAATCACTGCAGCAGACCGTGTCTTTGTTTTAGGCAATCCCTGACATTCATCTCTGGAGCAGATAAAGACACAGTCTCGGGAAGCTCGGTAAGCGGCTAGTTTCTCAGAAATGGTCATCGGAGCCCCGTCTAGGACAGCAGTTGTTAAGTCAAGAGCATCTGGGCAGGTCAGCAGAGTGAAATCTAAGGCCTCGTGAGCCAATAACCAAAGGTCTCTACCAACTGTCATGTCTAATATTCAATTTCAGGCAGTTTCCTTAAAATTACAGTCATCCTTTCCCTTCCTATATGAGGCCCCAGAAATGAAAGAAGTAACAAAGATTTATGGGGCAAAATGAGGGGAGAATAAAAAGTGGACAGAGAAGGCAAAACAGCAGCGGGAATTTCATGGACAGAGCAGATGAAAGGGCTGGGGAGTGTGGGCTCTCCTTTCCCATGCTCAGCATCGGGTCCAAGCAACTGTCACAGGAAGTGTAGCAGAATCTCAAATTTATCCATGTTCTCTTCATTGTAGGAAAAAAAAATCTAACTCCATAATTTTTCCCTAACTAAGCTGCTTTTCCTCATGATTCCTACCTTCTGGGTATATCAAAAACCACAAACACTAAGGCCCACTCTCCTAAACTCAATCTGACATGAAGCACAAAGGGTCCCCTTCAGATAAAGCTAGGACTCTTGAGTCAAAACAGCTTAGTCTCAAATTTTTATTCTCATCTCCTGATCATTTTCAGGTAGCTTCCTTGACATGAGGGATGTGGGTCACGCAATGGCTCCTTGGTGTCTGGGGTGATGGTTCTTTTATCATGCGCGGCTGGTTGGGCTGCTGGTCCTCAGAGCTAAATTTAATCACTGGTAGACCAGATTAGCCCAATCCCTCTGGTCTAGGTCAAGATCCCATAGTGTCCTCCGGCTTTCCTAAACTCCAGTACCCCCGCCGGTCTCTCTGGACCTCTGCCGTACGAGGCTGGTTTTACTCTGCGCTTTCCTCCCTATACCCTTCTTACTGTCCACGACAGAACAGACCCATGACAGACAGCCCTGCAATCAACCCAACATCCAAACCACATGTGACCCTGAAGGAGACATAGTCTTGCACACACGTTTCCCCCACCCACGTGCACACACACAGACACCCATAAATGCTTGAGTTTCCAGAAAGTCCCATCCTGCAAACTCTTTCTCTGACTGTCAGAAGCAATTAACCCTTTCCTTCCTGCGTCATCATGTTGATCATGTGGGGGCAGATGGATTCTCCAGGTAGACTACGGAGTCAGTGTACAGACAGAAAGCAAACAATGTTTAAATGTTTGACACATTTATTTCTCTTGCTTCATACATTCTCAATCAACCAATATTTGCTATATGTAGGAAATACGTATATTTTTAAATGAACGCAAAGTGAAATGTAGAAAATGGCAAGAAACCTATCAGACCTTTCTACACAGCTGGTCCTAAAACCCCACCAGAAATAAGTGCCTGTGGAAGCCTTTCTGGGCCTAACTACAATTTTATGTTGCAAAAACAAAACCAGAATCTATAAATATGCTTTCAATGAAAAAAAAAAAATAGTGCTTTAGGAGCTCATAGTGAAAGCTTATAGTTAATATTTATAAGCCTAGACTTTAGCTTAAAACAAAACAAACCAAAAAGACTCGTATTTTTCCCTATCTTCTCCAGGGAGAAAAATAATCTTCAATAGATCAACTAAAAATGGCTGAAGGATAGCAAAAAGTTATATGGCTTAAATGAAAATAATTGGGTGGTGCCGGTGGCTCAGTGAGTAGAGTGCTGGCCCCATATGCCGAGGGTGGTGGGTTCAAACCTGGCCCTGGCCTAAGTGCAACAAAAAATAGCCAGGCATTGTGATGGGTACCTGTGGTCCCAGTTATTCAGGAGGTGGAGACAAGAGAATCACCTAAGCCCAGGAGTTGGAGGTTGCTGTGAGCTGTGATACTAGAGCACTCTACAGAGAGCAATAAAGTGAGACTCTGTCTCAAAAAAAAAATAATTTCTGACATCACAGTTGTAATTGAGAAATCTATTACCTATAATTTTGAGAAATTTTAGAGAAAGAAACTTTTAACAACAAAATTATATCAGAGCTACTCACTTTCACTTTCACACAAGTGAGTGAAAATGTTCTTCAAAGGAAAAAGAAGCAAAGCCCCAAATATGGAAAAATGCAAAGTAAAATTTAACTATGAAGTTAGTACATGTGAGAAGCAGTTAAGGAAATGCTTGGGAGGGACTGAAATCACAATCTGGGGAATGATGATACCACAGTAAGTAATTCAGTGTTTGTACTTAGCCTTCAATCCTAGGAATACAACTCAAAACTTATATTCTTGTTATTGTTATTTATCTTATTAGGAAACACTGCTTCCCATAAATACACATTTTGTGATTCTTCCTGTATGCGTATTCGATTATGATCTCTTTGGAAATTTCAGCTATGGATATATGTTTTATCAATGTTAGCAACAAAGGACCTAAGTCAAGGGAACTAGAACCACTGGCCATGTCCCAAGAAGGCCTCAGAAGGAGAGGTGGTCTTAACACCAGTTTTGAAAGTGAATTCACAAACTTTGTCACAAAGCAGAAAAAAAATGAATTTCCAAGGATGGAAACCCGTGAGATGGCTAAAAAGGGCCAAGAGACAGAGTGGATTTGTTAGACTAATAAAGAGAAGTCGGAAGGTACATTACAGAAGAAAGAGCTATATTTTACATCGCCTGCTTCCACTTACAACAAAGTGCCCAAGGACAAAAAGTTTGACTTACTACCTACAAAAATAAATTATTATTATTTCCAAAGATGTGATAGATTTTCCTGCCGTGGCCAGTCCCATCAGGGGTCTCTGCTCCCTTTATGTAACTCACAATGCCTTCTGTGGTTTATCCAACGTAAGAAATCAGAATGTGTCTGTCTGACAATACATCTTTCCCGCTGCCTCTGAATTTTACAGTCTTAAGTGGAAATAGATCTCGCCATAGTTTATGTCCCTTTTTCCAAAGATAGTAAAACTTTATACTCAATGATCACCTTTGCCTCTTCCCTTTCAAAGGTTACACGTGATGGCTCTTGGGTCTAACAGGAGAATGAGTAAAATAGTAAGGTGAAAATTTTACATTTAAATATAAAAAAAAGAGGAATTTCACTTTCAGATTTGATTTATAAAAAGTATTCACAATATCTTATAAAACACTACTGCTCAAACCCATTGGGTATTGCACTGGGCATACTCCAGCATTTAATAAATATTAATGGGGTGACTGATGGATGGAAGTAGGCCTGAGGAACAAGCTGGTAAGGAATAGACCATGCCTCCTAAGTGTTTTCAACAGGGATGAACAATTAGGAAATCATTTCCTATTATAGCAAAGAATGAACATGCCGTAAAGACACTTTGTGTCATAGTATTTATAATATTTAACTTCTGTACCGATTGTATAAAAGGGATGGGAGTTACAACTGCAAAACTTGATCAGGGTCCAAGGATTCCTCTTTCTCCACATCCCCTGCAGCACTCACTATTGCCCCTCTCTCTTTTGAGATAGAGTCTCGCTCTGTTGCCCAGGCTAGAGGGTCCTGGCATCAGCCTGGCTCACAGCAACCTCCAACTCCTGGGCTCAGACAATCCTCTTGCATGAACCTCCCAAGCAATTGGGACTACAGGCCTGTGCCACTGTGTCTGGCTACTCCTTATCAGCCAGTTAAGGACTTCTATGCCTTCCTTATTCAACCTAGGGAGGTTTAACGCTTCCAAAAATGTATTCATTTCACCTAGA
>CAUYQV010088065.1:0-12751 GCA_963574575.1 Galagoides demidoff
TGGTGTGGGTGCATGGGGCCTCAGTATGGATGTCTGTATGGATGTGTCTGAATGTGTGTGAGCGCGCCTTGGAAAGGACTCTTTCTGCAGATACTGTAAATACAAGTACCATTTTAATAAAGCATGTACAATAAACCAAAAAAAAAAGCTTGAGGGTAGTGTGAAGATACAGGGGAACTAGCCCTTAAAGATGGAGCTGCAAACTTGGCCAACAGTTAAAAAGACTGCTATCCGGTAAGATTTGGAGACAGAACATCTGCAGTAGGATTCCTTAGGATGAGTAGTCCCTAAGGAGACATGAGCACATGTTGTTAGGTTTGCAACAAAGAATAACGTGAAGTCTGGTCCTGGCGAAGAAGTCAATACTGTTTGTCTTTTTTTTTTTTTTTGTAATTAATTGGTGTAACCAATTACGCAGAAAAAGAACTGAGCAATTTAGTAATTCAAAGAATTATCATTATCCTTTTTATTAAATCATAAGTGTATACATTAATGCATTTATGTGGTACACTGTGCTGGTTTTATATACAATTTGGACTGCTTACATCAAACTGGTTAACACAGCCTTCATCTCACTTACTTAATTATTGTGTTAAGACATTTATACTCTACTCTTAATAGATTTGACATGTACCCATAAGATTCTCTGTTGCTGGAAAGACTGGCCAACCATACTGGGAAACCAGCTTTTGACCTCACCTATGGTATTATTCTATTTTTAAGGAATCTTCCTCAAAAGAATATCTTCCTCTAATAAATAATCAAAATAAATCAGCTCCTATTAGGAACAGTAGTATAGTTCCATTGTATTATCAGTAAAGTTATAATTTTGGAATGCAACCTCAGTACTTACTCAAATCTAAGTGAGTCTCTAAAGAAAAAAACAACTTTATCTTCCCTCGTTATGCAGTTAGATAATTAACAACAGCAGGTTTGCCAGTGTGGCTGGCCAATCTTTGCAGTGACAGAGAATCTTACTGCCATCCAAATAAGTTCACCTATCAATAGTTTGCTTTTACGTGACCATTTGGATGAGGCAGAAATTAGCAACTGCCACTTATTAAACAGGCCACATAGTTCTGTATCAACACAATTTTGGGATAAAATTTAAGTTTTCTTGACTCTACATTCTATTTGGACTTCACCTGTAATCAAGTCACTATGAAGGTTTGTCAGTTTCCTACAAGATCTGTCCTTGACAAAGAAAATGAAATTAATTACCAGCTGATGGGAGTTTCAAAATGTCTAAAAATATCTTGTTTAGAAAATAATTCTCCCATCACTATTGGTTAATAGTTAAGATAGAACATTATAGATTTAATGCAGTTAAGGCAAACACATAGAATTTTAAATAACTCCAATATTTTGTTATTGCATCTTTTAATACAAATTCCAAAATCTATTTCTTATACACTTAAATCAGAATTTTGTCTGCAGATGCAAATGCCATCAGAGAAGTAAAAATGCCCATGAAATGTAGATGTTTAAAGCAAAAAATATCATTTTCTAGATGAGCATTTCTTAAACCACATTCTACTAAACAGTAGGGCTACAAACTGCTCTATCATAAAAGGACTTGCCGGCCAAATGCATTTAGCTGGGAGACAATGCTGATGGAGATGATATAAATGTGCAAAATATTCTCTGCCCTTCCCAGGACACCCCTCCTTGCAAGCAGATTACATATCCTGCTCTGCTACACAAAAAACGGGACAAAGTGACTTGTTTTAGCCAAAACAGTGTGACTGAGAATTATACGTCTCTTCTTAGCAGAAGCTTTAGGAATCAGCACATGGTTTGCCAGCTCTCTTTCCTTCTGCCAGAAGTCCAGCCATGTCCTAGATGGAGGCTGCCCAGCCAAGGTCCCAAGTAGAGACAACGTGGCACAAAGACACACATGATCCATGAACAGGAGCAAAAAAATGAGCCTTTATTGTTGAAAATTTTGGGGATTCACAACAAACATCTGCATTTCAGAGATCCTAAGAAGTTCTCAAAGAATCAGATTAAGTGATTCATTTAACCCATCTTTGTTAATAATAGTTTGATCACAGACTTCTATCTCACATAAAACCCTGAGAGATGTTCTGAGAGAAAAATTTCAGAAAATGCTAATGAAAATATTTGCTGCTAATCTTTACTCCACTTTGAAGATTTATTATTAAGTTAACCTGCCATTCCTTCTAGAGTTTTCAAAGTTTTCAAAATCTTTAATAGAATCACAGCCAATCAGGAACCATTTCTAATCTTGACTTTAGTCAATTACTGAAATCCCTCCTTACAGTAATTGAGCTTTCTTCCTACTGTTTCTTGTATGTTTCTTGATTTTTAAAGTCATATAAAGTGCTGAAAGCTTCCAAATGAACATTAAAGCAGGTTAACCTCCGAAAATATAATTTCCAAAGATCAAGGTATTGTAAACTTACTTATTGTAGGGTTTTTGGTAACATATAGAAATAAAAATGAATAATACAACAGCCTGAATTTAAAAATGGCATTAGAAACATAAATAAAGTCACTTATAATTCCATATTACATCCCCTTACGCTGAATTTTCAGTTTTTAAAAGCCATTAAAACCAGGAAAAAATGGTCTGTTAAATATAGTTGATAATACAAAAAATGTCTCAAAAACATCTAGAAACTGTGAGTGAGTGCGCCATTTGGCTTTGAGAGATTCAGAAATATGTGACTGACACAATTTGCTTCATCTTGTACGAGCACCATTGTTAAGCTGGAATAATAAAGGCTCACGGATACTGGAGGCATCCAAAGTGTCCTCTGCCAGGGATGGGGCAGAGGAAGTGGCAGGGTACTCCCCCGAGTTTTCTCTGCTCAAAGGTTTCCTCCTCCTTTGCCACAGTGAAGGAGTACTCTTCAAAACATATGCCATTGGGAAGGCTGGCCTACTCTGATTCCCAGATCAGGAGGGCCTCTACCATCAGCCTTTCCACCTAATTTGGCATTTATGGATTTGTCTATCTCCTAGTTTCACTAAAGATGTAGCATGTGACAGCTGTCACATTGTCCTTGTTGCTCCATAGGGTTTCCGAGAGGACAGGTGGAAAGATTCAGTTCTAAATGGCCACCACTGTTCTATCAGGTCTTCCTATGAAAGACCTTTCTCCTTTCTGTCTTTCTCCTTCCAGAAGGGCAATAAAGCCAATTTGAAGTTTAAAAAATAAAACAAAACTCTATGGGAAGCCCAAAAGTCTCTACATGAAGCCACATTCGGCTGTTTGGTCCGAGTACTTACCTTACAGACATTTGAGAATAGCACAGGAGTCAAGAGTCATTAAGACTAACCTCTTCCTTTCACCATGAGCAAATGGAGGTCAAGAGAGATGATATGAACAAGAACAGAGCTAAAACAAGAAAACTCATGGTTCTTCAAATTTATTACAGAGACTCTTCTAAGAAGGAACAGTCACAGTGCTCTGGAGTTAATCAATGGTTTATAAAGCCCATTGTCATGAACACTCCCCCTGCCCAAAAGTGAGTGGCAGCCAAATTGTACTGGGCCCACTTAATAAAATACTGGGAAAAAGTGCTACCTGATATATGATTGATTGATTGATAGATAGATAACAGACAGACAGACAGACAGGAGTAAATCATGGAAATGGCTGAGGAAAGATGAAATCAGGGGTTGTTGCTGGGGAAGGATGCAGAGAAAGGATTCAGCCAACCTAGTAGAGAAATCTTTAATTACAGTTTTGGTTCTGTATATTCAATCACCAAACAATTCAGGAACTGGGGTTTCCCCATAATTATACCATCACAGCAGAATTTTCATCCACATGCTCTCCCTGCTGCTTCCATTGCCGCTCCCACTGATGACGGCCATGCACCCTCTTCCCACTTCCCCTCAGTGTCCTCACCATCCTATGGTCTCACGCGACTTCTCAGCCCTCGCAATGTGCAGTGGTGACCTCCGCATTCAAAACAAACCAGTCTCAGGGAAAGGAGACAATTTTCAAAGATCACTTTTTTTTCATTCTAAAGTACTCTCCTTGTTAGACTCTATGAAAAGCTGCTACAAGAAGTGCCAATTAGTGATCCTTATCTTTGTTAATTCAAGTGACACTGTAGTCACTTGAAAGAGTCATAAAGCAGGAAAGATATCTAAGAAGCCCAGAAATAAAAACGTATGCTTAAAAACAACTCGGCTATCCACTGGGATATCACATTTATTTCTTGAGTAATCTAGATCTGCATTAAGATGCTTGTTTGATTTGAAACTGGTAATCTTCTGCCACCAAGTGTTAGCACATACTTCCAACCAACCAGGTTTTGCCAAGTTTGAATCACAGAAACACAAGGTCATTCAATGAGAAAAATAAATCCAAAAGGCGTGGAGCTAGACCAGGAACAGACCAGCCATGTCAAACAACTACATTCTAAGGAAACTGTACAAATAACTTTAATTTTAGTAAGGCAACTTGAAAAGTTACAGGATACAAAACCTTTTGACCTTAGAATTCTATTTGAAGGAATTGGTTCTTTGAATACTGGCATACTATCCAAAGAAACATGAACAAGGATGTGCACTGCAGCACTGTTACGATAGCAAAGAAACAGAAACCAACCTCATTATTCATCAAGGGAAGAATACTTAAATTATGATAAATCAAAATAATATACAGCGTTTTCTTTCTGTTTTAAAGAAACTCTGTGTGTGTGTGTGTGTGTGTGTGTCTGTATCTGTGTGTCTGTATTTACAATGCACGGGAAAAGAATTGGAAGGATATATTACTAGTGGGTCAGGTGCAATGGCTCATGCCTGTAATCCTAGCACTCTGGAAGACCAAGGTCATGGATTGCTTGAACTCAGGAGTTCAAGACCAGCCTAAGCAAGAGTGAGACCCCCATCTCTACTAAAAATAGAAAACTAGTTGGGTGTAGCAGCACATACCTATAGTCTTTGTTACTTGGGAGGCTGAGGCAAGAGGATGGCTCAAGGCCAAGAGTTTGATGTTGCTGTGAGCTATGATGCCATGGCACTCTACCTAGGGTGACAGAGTGAGACAGAGTCTCACCAAAAAAAAAAAAAAGAAAGAAAAAAAAAAGGATATACTACTAGAAGTTCCCTATGGAAACAAAAATTATATTGGGAGTGGGGAGGTGGCAGGATGGTGATGAGGGAGAAATTGTATCTTTTATTCTATTGGGTTACATTCAAATATTTGAATATTTTTACAGTGAGCATATTTTTATAATCAACTTTTAAAAATAAAAAATAAATCACTTGAAATGAGTCCAATCTCCTAAGAAATGAATAGGGGAAAAAACTTACTTTATAGGCTTGGCGCCTATAGCTCAGAGGCTAGAGTGGGGGCCACATATGCCAAGGCTGGTGGGTTCCAATCCAGCCCGGGCCTGCCAAAGGACAAAAACTACAACCAAAAAATATCTGGACACTGTGGCGGGTGCCTGTAGTCCCAGCTACTTGGGAGGCTGAGGCAAGAGTTCACTTGAGCCCAAGAGTTGGAGGTTACTGTGAGCTTGACCCCATGGCACTCTACCTAGGGCAACATAGTGAGACTCTGTCTCAAAAAAAAAAAAAAAAAACTTACTTTATACCTCTCACCCACTTTTTTCTCACCCCCTTCCTTTCCCTCCCTTTAATTTCATTATCAATCTAAGTATAGAAAGTTAGCAATATATTCTATCACTGTCTTAATGGCCACTCACTTGAAAATAGTTACACCCATGATAAAAACGCAGAAAAAATGTAGTGCTGAGAAAGGAAAACAGCTGGAAATATAAAAAAGTTAAGAAGAAAGAGACCGAGGAGTTATATATTTTCAAACAATTTACATTCCAAACCACAAGTTAGAATAAAGTAAATAAATGAAATCCCCTTGCATGTATGTTACCTTTTCAACTGGTTTTAACTTTTACTGTGGATTTGCTGCCTAAAGAAACTGCTGAGTATTTATTTAAGCCCACAGGTCTCAGCATATCACTCTGCAGACCACCTGGATCAGAATCATGAATGGCACTTAGTGAACGTCAGAGGCCCAGGTCCCAGGTCCACCAGCGGCCCTAAGGGCAGAGGGTGGAAAGCTGCAGCTTCAACCAGCACCCAGCTGACTCATGGATCACACAATTTAAGACCTATTTCCTTAAGCTTTCAGAACACTAACAATCACAGTAGTGATCAGAATAGAGTCATTCCACTAATTAAAGGAAAAAAATGTTATGTGGCTTTCTGGAAGATGTTAAGATTGTAATTTATTTTCTAACAGTTAAGCATTATAATTTAAACAAAATACAATCTTTTTTAGACTTTATATAAATTTTTATGACTGCTTCTATTTTGACAACTACTCTATGCCCAACACCAGCAGGTACTCAATAGATACGTGCTCAGTTAACATGATTTAGATCAGAAAGCTCCTCACACACAGAAATGACTCTGGGTGAAATGGAGCTGGCCAGCGGGAGGAAAGACTAGAATTAGATGCGATGAGCTCGCAGGTGCAGCGAGCAGGCTCTGTCACTGAGCACACTGCCATCTCACTGACATGACTTAACCTCTCTACATCTCTCATCCCTTTGCTAGAGGGTGATGGAGTTGACTCTGTGAGATTAACTGCCAAGAAACCATTTCTATCTAGCCTGAAATGTTGAAATATAGATCCAGCAGACATTCTTTAAATAAATGTTCTTGGGCACTGTCATTTCAAAGTTAATATTGTAAAGACAAAGAAACATTTGGAAATGGGGATATTACCTTCACCACTGATTTGTCATTCTGTGATTAAGTTTGAAACCACTTGGAAGAGGACAATCCATTTGCAAGCAAAACAAGAAAGATAACCAGCAAAGAAGGAAACTGTCAGTCCGCAAGTTTTATAAGCTGTTATCACTGCAGATTTTAAAAATCTAATCATTTACACCAATCATTTTTACCTAACATATTCTGGAATGGGACCTAATATAGACATTAGTAAATCTGTGGCACTGTTACCAAAAAAACCATGCAAGATATCTTTTTGAGGAGCCCTTTAACAATAGTTTGTAGAAAACCATAACCATAGGATGATAAATCACCCAAATCTATGCTTTAAAGGACCAAAAGGGCTTTCCAAGGACAAAGGCATTAAATTCAAAATGTGCCGAATTTAGAAAAAAAGTTCTACTTACTAATAAACATGACCTTCGTTTAGAGAGCTGCAAATCAGTCTGAACTGCAGCAAAGGGTCATGGAGAACAGGGAGTGGATATTAACCTTGGGTGCCCATCTCCAAAAGTCTGGTTTATCAGATCAGGCCATCAGATGTTTTAATTTGCATGAGGAAACCCCTAGGCTGAAATGGGAAAAACAATGAAGGGTACCCTTAGGATTTTAGGAGAAATGCTCCCAAATTCAGCAGAAAGCTAAAAGCTGCTGGTTGCAACATCCAAAGGAGGAAGGAGTGTCCTGACTCTGAGACAGGTGAAGTCGAAGCCCCGTCCCTTGGCTGGTCACTGTTGACCATCCTTAGGGAAAAGTACTTCTAAGCCTATCTCAGAGAGGGGGGTCCCCAGTCCCCAGCACACCTGCTCCCAGCCCTCCAGGGAGGCAAGTGCCGCAAGTGCCGTAAGAGCCGTTAAGAGCGAGGAGGTTTTTTGGAAACCTTGAAAGAGCTACATGAAGGGGGGTAAAAAGCTCTGCCCACCTTGACGAAGCCAGTTGCAGTGAGTGGCAGCAGTGTGCACAGGCTGGCAGAGGAAGCTCTGAGGGGAAGAGGATGCAAATAACTACAGGCAAAGAAAGCAGCAAAGTGAACTGAGGTCCTGCCTCAGCTGCTGGAGGAATGGGGCAGATGCGGCAGAGAAGAGGGAGAAACTGACGATGGCCAGAGCAGGCAACTAATAGGCACGGGGGCAAAGGAGGGCACAGCTGGAACAGCCTCCATGGAGGACTGCTAGCATCCTCAGCACCTTTGGAGTTGGAACCAACCGGACTTGGAATCCCAGGAGCGACAGTGGCAGGGCATCGACGGCCAGGACAAATATCACTGAAGCCCGACCCCCGGTTTAGGGCTGACGAGGTCTGGTGAAACAGGCCTCCAACAGAACGTGCACTCACATTCCGACGGAGCCATGGTGCTTTGGACAACTTCATGAAGGTCAAATGAGGTTTAAAACTTCTGCTTTCTCCTGCCAGGATGCCTTTTCCTTGAAATGTCCTTTTTGCAATCTCTGAAGGAAATAAAGAAAAACACAAAAAGACTACTATAACACATAGTTCTCTTTAACTGTAGAAATGTCAATTCACAAACAACTATTTTATGAAGAAGATTACTTTATAAACCTGTTTGAGATATTTTTTTTCAAAGAAAATAAAGATCCACAATACCATACCCCAGTGGTTAAATCTCTCATGATTTCAAATGGGGCCAAGCACACAAAAGCAATAATTTGAAAAGGAACATCTAATAAATGAAATAACTGGCTGATATGATGCTGACTTTCACTGATCATCCCAGTGGTTTCCATGTATAAAAAAAAGGACTACTTTATCTGTAACCTGTCATATCTAAAACTTCTGCTTCCAAGATGAAGGAACAGGAAACCTCTGTGAGAAATTAGAAACAAGGTGAGCCCTTCAATTGCCCCAGCTTATATCCTTGAGTTTCCAGGACCCTGTGCAAGGAATAGAAACCTTAGCAGAGCCCAGCCATCTCCGTGGGTTGAGGAAAAAGAGCTAAGACAAGAGGCCATAGCAACTAGAGCTCATAGAACAGAGCACTTGAGAAGTGAGACTTGCACTGAGCAAAAACTCCAGAGACCTACACAGGGTCTCCCAAGAAGAGTCAGCTGAGTACTGATTGGTGCATCTATACAAGAACATTACCTGAGGCTGGAGAAAAACACATTCAAAAGGATTAGAGGCATCAGGGCACGGTGGCTCACACCTATAATCCTAGCACTCTGGGAGGCCCAGGTGGGTGGATTGCCTGAGTTCAGGAGTTGAGACCAGCCTAAGCAAGAGCAAGTCCTTGTCTCTAAAAAATAGCCAGGTGTTGTGGCAGGTACCTAGAGTCCCAGCTACTCAGAAGGCTGAGGCAAGAGGAACAAGAGTTTGAGGTTGCTGTGAGCTATGACACCACAGCATGCTGCTGAAAATGATAAAATGAGACTTTGCCTTTAAAGTAAATAAATAAATAAGTACGTTTTAGTTTTAACCACCAATTCTGTTGGAGTCTGGAAGTTACTAATAATGTACATTAATTATAACCAGAATACTTGGATGAAAATAAAATCCAGTTTATCTCCATCCTGCCTGAATATTTCTTACATAGTGTATGATTTCTGTTTTCCTGCATGAGAACTTAAAATGAAACAGATGCAAGAAAGAACAAACCAAGATACCATATTATCTTTTCTAAGAAAATGAAGGGTTTTGCAGTAATGACTGATCCATACAAAATTCATGTGGAAATAATAAAACAACACGGGTGGCGCCTATGGCTCAAAGGGGTAGGGTGCTGGGTTCAAACCCAGCCCTGGGCAAAATAAAACTGAAAAAAAAAATAATAATAAAACAACATGAATATAATTAACAGAGACTATGAGAGCTTCAAAAAGGAAGGACCTGTATGAAGGAAAAAATACATGGATGCATTTTTATTTACTAATGATATCATTGTTAAGTGCTATTGGTGATATATCTGGGGTGGGTGGCCCGGGTGCTGGGCTGCCTAGAGGATGAAGAGCAGGGTAGAGAATGGATATTTACACAGCAGAAGCACTGGCACAGGCCAGCATGAATCCCCTCAGTCCCCCAGCATGCCTGAAGCACATGCCCGGCACCCGCCAGGTATTCAACAGAACTTGCCAAATGGGAACTGAGCAGCACCCATTTACTAGGGGTCCCATATATGCTCCATCCTCTGCTCTTCAAAAGAACCCTAAGAAGTTCTTATTATCCCCATTTTGAAAAATTAAGAAATGTATAAAAGCTATCCATGTGCCAAAAACATTTGTAACCCCTTAATATTTTGAAATGTAATTTAAAAAATTAAGAAATTGAGACTCTGAAATGTTAGCAGATTACACGATATCCCCGGCTAGGTGGTGGTGAGGATAGAATGTGAATGCAAATCTAACGAACCACAAACCTCATGCTGCCTCCTACACAAAGAATCTAAAATCTTCTTTACCCCCTTCTAAAAAATGTTTTCAAGCAAAAACAAATGGTGGTTGGGTTACTTTAAGACTTGCACAGCAGGCATGAACTCCATCCAACAAACTCAGGTTTGATCATTAATTCACTCAGCAAATAATTATTGAGAACCTAAAGACATGGGGCTTCCATATTTGTTGAGTGCCACAAACAAATATATATAATAAGGAAAGATTTTGATCAGTGGAATGAAGACAAATGAAGCAGGTGAAGGTACACAGACTGCTGTGAAAGAAACGAGGTCGCCACTTTAGATAAGGTGGTCTGGAACCCCACTCCAAAGGCTGACATTTGAACAGACACTGCATGAAGTGAAGGGGGAAGCTTATGTGAGTCTCTGAAAAGGGGATTCCTGATGGAAGGAACAACTGCTGACGTGAAAGCCCGTTTAGTAGTGTAAATGATAAAGGAAAAGGAGAGGGCAACAGGAACAGAGCAGGGATTTAGCCAAGAGACAGAAAATGAGGTTAAAGAAGGGACCCGGTAAAAATCTAGAATTCAGCCCGGTGTGATGGCTCATGCCTGTAATCCTAGCACTCAGGAGCCTGAGGGGGAAGGATCACTTGTGATCAGGGGTTCAAGACCAGCCTGAGCTAAGGGCAAGACTATCACTACCAAAAATAGAAAAATCAGCAGGCATGGTGGCTCGTGCCTGTAGTCCCAGCTATTCCAGAGGGAGAGGGAGAAGAACTGCTTGAGCCCAGGAGTCTGGGGTTGCTGTTGAGCTACAAGGACGTGAAGGCATGAGTTTAGCCAGCCCCACCCAGTTTTAACTCACACACTCAGTAGTAGAACATGCAACAGGACCCTTGGAAGTTCCAAGGTCCTGTACATCACCAGGGACAGTTGAGCACTTCACTTCTTCTGATTAACAAAAATCACTCATAAATCCCCCTACCACCACCCCCCAGCTCTCTCTATCTTGCAAGAACCACCTACAGACTGACGCTAACCTGCACAGCGGATTAAATTTGCTGACAAAATAGTACAGCTCAGCCAGCTCTTGCCCTCCAACACCACCTACTGGCCTCATAGGTGAACTGCACAATGCACTACAAGTCACGCGGACCTGCTCAGCAGGGGAAACCAGATAGGCTTCTGGAGACCACCATCTCCCGCCTCTACAGGACGCAGTGCGCCTGCTCACGTGCCCAGTACACAGCTGGTACAACGACAAATAGCTAACATCTCAGAAAACCACCATACTAAAGCTATCTATAACACAGGAATTCAGATGTTTTGCCCCCTGAAAGCACCCAAAGTAAAGCCAAAGGACCCTACCCAACATATGCTGCAGTCACACACTCAAAAGATTAAAAATCCCACCCAAATGAAACTAAGTTTGAAAATAGGAAGTGACAGAATCTCCAGATAAGATGGAATCAGCATGAGCATTCTGGCAATATGAAAAAACAGAATATAAAACCCCTGCCAAGTATCCTATCCCCTCCCTAGCTATGTATCCTACCCAAATAATGAATTCAAAATCTAGGTCCTATGGAAGTTCAATGAGATCCAAGAGAAAGATGAAAGCCAGCACAAATCAGAAAAAAAGATTCAAGATATAAATAAAAAATGTACTAAAGATATTTTTTAAAAAATCAAACAGAACTTCTGGAAATGAAAAACTCATGGAGCAAATTACAAAGTGCAGCTGAAGCACTAACAGCAGAATAGGCCAAACAGATGAAAGAATTTCAGAGCTTGAAGAAATCAGCTTTCAAATCAACCCAGTCAGACAAAAATAAAGGAAAAGGAATTTTAAAAACCAAAGGCTTTAAGAAATAAGGGATTATGTAAAGTGTCCAAATGACTATTGATCTACCATTAGTGGGTCAGTCAGGAACCAGAAGACAGGATGACTGGAACAGTCAAAAGAATACAACCTGAGGCCTTGACTAGTTTAACAAGGAATAAATCCATGCTGGCCTGAAAGAGGCCAGAAGCCCCAATGAGGTTCTATAGCATAAACAGTGCTATAAAAAAAGTGAAATGGAAAGAACAGAAAGTTATGATGCTAGACAGCTATATCCAAGTTTAAGATCTCCAAAACTGGATAGTTCTGGCATATGAAAAGTCAAAGGTTTTACGATGCTTATGAATGGCAGGTGGGGCATATGGGTCTGGGATGCCTAAGTTAAAGAAGGCAAGGAATATCAAGAAAAGCAATGGCTGTGAAGTTAGCAGTGAGGATGGGGGATTTATTACTGTTAATAATAATACCTACCATCCATTTAACATTATATTATAAAGGTGTGGCTCGGCGCCTGTGGCTCAATCGGCTAAGGTGCCAGCCACATACACCTAAGGTGGCGGGTTCGAATCCCCAGCCCGGGCCCGCCAGACAACAATGATGGCTGCAACCAAAGAATGGCCGGGCGTTGTGGCGGGCTCGAATCCCCAGCCTGGGCCCGCCAGACAACAGTGATGCCTGCAACCAAAAAATGGCCAGGCGTTGTGGCGGGCGCCTGTGGTCCCAGCTACTTGGGAGGCAGAGGCAGGAGACTCGCTTGAGCCCAGGAGTTGGAGGTTGCTATGAGCTGTGATGCCATGGCACTCTACCCAGGGGGAT
>CAUYQV010088074.1:0-13669 GCA_963574575.1 Galagoides demidoff
AGAAGGGGGCCACCACCAGAGCCATCCCAGGCCGTGGGCACAGGCCGGGACTGAGCCTGGCAGCTAATTCTTAAGCCTCCAAGCGCCACTGGCAAACAGGCGCAGGAAATCCAGCTGCTTCCTCCCTCCTAGAGAAGGGGACAGGCCACTGCATGAGAGAGTCACCATTTCTACTCATCCGAGGAGCTGTGCTCTTGCAGATGTGGCCGTGAGACAGCTTACATGGTGCTGGTGTGGAATACAGATGACTAATTAAAATCAAGTAACAAGACTGTCTCGGAGCCCAGGTGCAAAAACGAGGCCATAGGTGCAACTACAGGAAGGGGGGTGCTGAGCAGACACTGAACAGAAACACAGGGAAAGAGAAACATGCTAAAGACCCCTCGGCCCCTGGAGGACACGAGACGGGGTCTGTTTCTTAGACCTGCTTTTTAAAACAATCAAGGACAAGAATACATGAGCAGAAAGAACCCTGAAAAAGACTAGAGTCCCAGCAGTGGAGGTCTGTGCACCCGCAAACCGCAGGATTACTGCTAGGTGAAGAAAATAGACTTACCAAGGGGAGGAGAACAGACAGGTCTCCCAGGGAACCACAGGTGTTGGGCCCCACCTGCTCAAAAGGCTCTGGTCTTATACCCACTGGAGTCTCATTTTGTTCCCTCTGTTTGTCCCCTGGAGGGTCTACAACGTGTCACTCCTCTGACCATAGTGCTGAGCCAGGCATGTTTTGGCCAGAGTAGGAGGACAGAGGCAGCCCTGGGGACTGACATGGTGGACCCCTCACCCCCACAAGGCACTGAAGGCCTGCTCTGCGGGAGGGGAGACAGTGCGGTGGCTCACCCTGGGGCTTGGGGACAATCCTGGCTGAGGTTACTGGCCAGTGGGCTCAGCTGGACTACAGGGCGGTGGGAAGAATATCATGAGGCATCCACTTACTTTTTATGTGGGTGGCAACAGATAGAAACAAATTTTCCACGGACTTATTAAATCCTTTAAACTGACCAAGTTCCTGTAACTAAAACAGAGACAGAGGAGAGAGGACGAGAGTTAGGTCTGAGGACCTGTGTTTGTCCGAGCAGTCTCCAGGCGGCAACCCCAATACACTGGCAGGTGTGCATGGGTGTGGGCGGGCATGGGTGTGTGCATGCGTGTCTGGAGGTGCAGAGAGCACAGTCCTCCCAAGAGCCTCTTCATTCAGGATCCCTCCCCCATATTCTGACATTTATTTTAAAGGAAGGAGCATTATCAGTGGGTTGTTGACAAGATGACAACTATCTCTTAGAAACAATGACTAGCATTTCATTGGCTCAAAGATCGTACTGGAGCAAATTACTGCTTGTTTAATCACCTTCCTCTTGCGGCCCCACCCTTCTCCCTGCAGAAGGGTTGCCGACCCGGGCAGAATGCACATGATACAGGGCCAAGAAGGGATACAAGGCACAAGGTGACCAGTCTGGAGCCACAGAGTTCTGCCTCCCAAAGCAGAAGAGAGAAGAAAACAGGAGAGAAAACAACAGAAAGATCACTCCCCTCTCCAAATCTCATTTATCTGCCCCCAACCACAATCCACTCACCCACTCATCCACCAACCATCCATCCAATCAATGTCTTGGGAGCATAGGTCCTAGAACAACTTTGGAGAATTTAAGTCTTTTTTTTTTTTTTTAAAGAAAAAGAGAGAGAGAGAGAGAAAAGAAAGAAAGAAAGAGAGAGAGAGAGAAGAAAGAAAGAAAGAAAGAAAGAAAGAGAGAGAGAAGAAAGAAAGAAAGAAAGAGAAAGAGAGAAGAAAGACAGAAAAAGAGAGAGAAAGAGAGAGAGAAGAAAGAAAGAAAGAAAGAAAGAAAGAAAGAAAGAAAGAAAGAAAGAAAGAAAGAAAGAGAAAGGAAGGAAGGAAGGAAGGCGAGAATTTAAGTCTTAAGGAAAAAGCAAAGCAAGATTGTGAAGGTCAGTTCGAAATTTAAAGGGATTAAGTTTATTTTCTCTCTCTTATCATCACAGTGTCTAGTTTCAGGTTTGGACCATAATCCCAAAAGGCACAATCTTGAAAGCCACAATCTCAAATGCTAAAATCCTGAAAGATCAAAATCCCTAAACTCTAAATTCCTAAACAAATTCCTAAAGTCTAAAATCCCTAAAATCCTAGTCACAGGATGGCTGTCTCTGTCAGAAGGAACTCTTACCCGTGCCTTTATTTGGAGATAAATCACCGTTTACCTAGATGTGTATGGCTGTAGATTTCATCTTTGCATCATTTCCAGTCGTGAAGACATAAACCATGCAGAGACTTGTAGAGAGTTCTAACTCATTCTACACATTTTTTTGCAAAGTTGACACCACCAAAGTATATTATCACAACATTGACTTTGTGTGTATACGGAGAGAAACTGTTAAAACTTTCTAGAGTAGTGGATAGCACCTGTGGCTCAAAGGAGTAGGGCGCTGGCCCCATATACTGGAGGTGGCGGGTTCAAACCCAGCCCCGGCCAAAAAAAAAAAAACCAAAACCTTTCTCAGTAAATGAAGAGATCTCCTTTTTGTACATTTGTATTTGTGAAAGATACAATTTCTGGAGATGTCAGCTCTTTGGGAACCACACGGGCGGTGATGACCCACCTCTGGTTTTTGATCACTCTACAAAGACTTAAGTTGTTCCCCACGGTATTCCAGATGATCGCAGATAAAGTTGGGTGCACACAATTATCAACCATGGTGATGTGCATTTACACATGTCCCCTACTGATCTATTTCTTTATGAATAAGTTTCATCTGCTTATAAGTGTGATACCTATATAACTGTCATTAGCATACCTGAGTATTTGCAAAAATGTATGTTATTCTTGCCTATTTTATTTATTTACTTATTTATTTTTGAAACAGAGTCTCAAGCTGTCGCCCTAGGTAGAGTGCCGTGGCATCACAGCTCACAACAACCTCAAACTCTTGGACTTAAGCGATTCTCTTGCCTTAGCCTCCCAAGTAGCTGGGACTACAGGCGCCGGTCACAATGCTCGGCTATTTTTTTTTTCCTAGTTATAGTTGTCATTGTTGTTTGGCAGGCCCAGGCTGGATTCGAACCCGCCAGCTCCGGTGTATATGGCTAGTGCCCTAGCCGCTTGAGCTACAGGCACCGAGACTTGCCTATTTTACTGTATGAAGTGGCCTACGAAGTGTTCTGTCCTGTTGGTCCAGTTTCTCAAATAATTGCCCTTTCAGAAATGTAAATAAATTATCCTACAATTTTTTATTGTTTTTTCCAGAATTACATTTAGAGGATTTTAATCTTGCCGGATTTCAACAGCCAGGAATTATGGCATTGGGAATTGTGTCTTTTGGGGTTATAATTAGCTCCCATGTTCTCCCGTATACAGATATAATTGCTCCATTAATTTACAGAGTAACAACGAGAGAATCAAGACCTTTCTCTGGCATTTTATAGATGTTATTATTTTGTTAAATCTCTCACAGCCCTTGGAGGCGAGCCAGAAGACTATGGATAGTTCCCGACTTAGGGTTTCTTGGGTTTACCGTGGTGTGAACCCAATACACACTCGGTAGAAATTGTACTTCGAATTTTGAATTTTGATCTTTTATTTTTACTGTAATATTTTAATTTTTATTATTATAAAGTAATAACATTACTTTGTGTTAGATGATTTTGCCTGCCTCTAGGCTAATATAAGAATTCTGAGCTTGTTTAAGATAGGCAAGAGTGAGCTGGGATGCTTGGTAGGTTGGGTGCATTGAATGCATTTTAAACTTAGGGTATTTTCAGCTTATGATGGGATTATTGGGAACATAACCCCATCATAAGTTGAGGAGCCTCTATGTAATTATTTCCACCTCTTAGCAGGGAAATCCAGATAACTCCCCCACAACTAATTTCTTTGGTCCACTTTACATTAGGGCCTTGAGGCACACACTCACTTCACGGGCACGGCCACTCTCACACATTTCCCTTGGGACCCCCAGAGACCCTCCCCACACTCACAGGTGCTGTGCAGAGGGAGAAAGAGGGCTGAGGAGAAGCCGAGAGGAAAGATGAGGCCTTGGGGGCAGGCAAAGGGCAACCCAGATGGTCCCAGGGGCCACTGAACTCACACAGGAGCCTGCCCAACCTCGCATCTGGCCTGGTTCCCTGCCTGGCTCTCTGACTTGCCCCAAAGTCAAATCTCTTTGCTGCAAGGTTCTTAGTTCCCGCCCCTTCAGGGAAGCCCCCAGAACAGACACATTACCCTGCCAGGGCTGCTGCCACACTGGCTCTCGCTGAAGGGAGGTGGCGTAGGAGGAACCACAGAAATCTTGCTGCCAAGGAAAATACAAGAATAAGAAACATGTTATGAACCGCGCGAGTTACTGGCTTTATAACATAAACAAGACGTGGCATTATGCTATCATTCAAGTTCTCAGCTTTTTTTTAACCACCTTACTTTTTAGAAAAAGATTTAGTAGCCCTACTTGGACCTGCACTGAGCAAGAGGCATCATTCCCCGGTACCTAATGTGGGAAGTGAGGGTCATGCTGTGAAGCCGGGCTCCCCACTCCATCTGTGCACTCTGACCCAGCAAGGTGTTCCAGGCCCTGCTTTGCCACCTGGCTGCGGGGGAAACCCCAGGCCCTGTGTGTGTGTTTCCATCTGGACACCTGTGTCCTCTCAGGGCAGAGCAGCCAAAGTGCCAAAAATGTTATGGATGTAAAAATCAACCAGGAGAGGAACTGAATTTAGTCTGCGCTAAAAGAAGTGAGAAGAAATAGAGGAGGGAACAACGAAAAAGTTCTGAGACTGAGAAATCTCATCACGGACCAGAAACAACATGGGAAGTGGTGGGAGGCTTCCAGGAATACTTAATAAATTCAGTGTCACCAGGTGCATGAGTTATGGCCAGCTGCAGGACTAATAGGTTTGTAGAATTTTGTGCGAAGAGGTCAACATCTCTCACACCATTCGTGATTCACTTCCACTGATGTTTATTCCACAAATATCTCTAAAGTACCAGGCACGGGGTAAGGTGTTAGAGATAGGAATGATGAAAGTAAAGCAAATGCTTGCTTTAGAATTTCATTTAATGTTAATTAAAGATAATATTTAGTTTCCTTATGACATGTCAAGAGAGTTTAAGAAACAAAACAGAATGTTTAGTGAAAAAACACTATGCTAGCTAGGAGGCTTTTTATAAGAATCTGGAAACATCTAAGTTTGAATCTTTTCCAAGAACTTTTATCTTTTTTTTTTTTTTTTAAAGAGTTACATTCCAAAGCAGTGACATCTGAAAGTCAAGAGATCTATAAGTTCTTTCAGTGTCCTCTGTGCCCCCACCGCAGGGCCCAGGACGGTCTGTCCTTTGTAACACTCACCTCGGTTTCTGATAAGATTGCAAGAGCTTTGCTCCCACTGTCTCGTGTTTGCCTGGAAGAGATAACAATAGAGGTCATTTATTAATAAGAATATAACTGAAATGACACAAATGCAGAAAGGAACACATTTATTTTTCTAATATCACTTCTGGTGATTAAAAAGTAAGAGATCATTTCAGGGGATAGAAACGTAACCATCTATTTGTGGGGCGGCAGCTGTGGCTCAAAGGAGTGGGGCACTGGCCCCATATGCCAGAGGTGGCAGGTTCAAACCTGGCCCCGGCCAAAAAAAAAAAACTGCAAAAAACCCACAATTTATTTGTACATTTAAATGAGTTTTATGTTACAGAATTTATACTCCATGAAAACTGTGGTTAACACACAAGCACACACAATAACAGACTATAATTGGAGGAATGACACTCCTTTCATTAAAAGTTGATATTGAATTAGACTTTCTAAATCTGCATAATTTGAAAAATGGTTTAAGCTTCGATTTGTCCTTTGGAAACCTTTTGTAAATGAATGAATGTATTTCTCCAAAGTTGCCTTGTGATAAAGATTAAAGTAATCTTTTAAAAACTATAATCTACTTACTTCTAGTTATAGAGGCTAATAATTTCCTAAATAAGATGGCATCTGACATAGTACTCCTTCTGTTTCAAGAAAGTGGTTTTAATAATGCATTAAGACTCCTAAAAGAAAACTCTGCAAGTTCACAGTTCCGTGAACACAATGTTTCCTGGACAAATGCACAGGAAGGGGTCAACCCAACCCGGCTCAGCCCTGGAAGCCCTTTCTCTTGCTCAGGGAGGTTCTCAAAACCAACACATAGCCCAGACCACCACACCTGCCCCCCCCTCCCAGGTCAGTCTAGCTCCTGTCTTAAATGTTTGGAAGATTTTATCCATTCCAAAGAAAGACTTACATGTTAGCATCAAGTCAGTAAGTCACAAGGATAGTAAGAAAATCAGACGGCCAGGGAGGTCTTTGGGAGGGCAAATGGCATCTGATGTTAAGCCCTTGATAATAAGCCCCAAACCTTAAACCAGGGAGGCAGCGCAGGGTCAGGGGTCCTAAGTCTGGCTGCCCCTAGGGAGTGTAGGGACCTCTGAGATCTCATGGAAAATTCTGAGCCTATCTGCCTGTTGTGCATTTTCTGGGGTTCATGTGGTGTTCACTGAGCCCCCCCCCCGAATTGCATTAATGTACATAGTTATCATTTAATAGAAAAAAAATGTCCATACTACAGATAGACATATTACAGATTTAATGCAATTCCTATTAAAGCACCACTGTCATACTTTAAAAAAAAAAAAAAAGGAAATGCTTCTCTAAGGCAGAACAAAATGGACAGATAGGCCTTGCCCAAAGGTGGAACACTCAACTAGTTAAAACCAGCTCCGGATGGGTGAGAGCTGACAGCTGCTTGGAGCCACCCTGAAGAAAATACCGAGGTGGGATTCAAAAAGGGAGAAAAGCTCACTGCATCATCAATGTCAAGAAGGCTAGGAAAAAAAGCAAAGAGAAAGAAAGAAAACAGCAACACCCTTTATCCGGCCTTTCCCAGGGTGAAATGAGAAACCCCAGCAGACGGGGACTTCTGAGCACTCTGCGGGGAGGCGCGGTGTTTCACAGCCTCCTCCCCAAAGGGTCAGCCGCTCAGCCATCATCTGGCCCCGGGGTTGTCGCAATAGCGTTCCAAGGCACAGCCGCCGAAGCCACACCCTCTTCCCAAACTGATGTTATCTCTCTGCCGCCGAAGCCCTTCAGGGGCGCCCTAGTGTCCAGGTCCCACGTGGCGTCCCCCGGGGCGTCCCCACCTGCCGGGCCACCCCTCCCGCCCTCATGCTCTGCCCTTTCTACTCCAGCGCCACTGACGACGTGCGGCTTCCAGCCCTGCCGACCCGGCCGGGCAGGTCCCGGGCGTGCCCGCCCTGGGCGCTCCCACACCCCCAGCCCGCGGGAGGCCGCGCCGGCCCGCCCGGCTCTCTGCTGCCCCCTGCTGGACGCGCTGCTCCCGCTCTCGGGATAGTCACCAGGCTCCAGGCTTTGGGGGGTCGGGGCGCGGCAGCCGAGGTGGCTGTGTGACCCGGAATCTCCATGCAGACCTACGTCTGCATGTCATTCGACTTTTATGTGTCTCAAAGATGATCGTTTTGATTTTTCTAACCATTTAAAACATATCAGAGCCGGTCTTAGCTCAGGAGACTCTCGGGGACAGGCAGGGACCAGTTTGGCCTTGCCAGGCGGAACCTGGATAAGCCTTGGATGAGAGCTTGGGGGCGGGGTGCGGTTCCAGCGCCCCGACAAGTTTGAGAAGCGCGGGCCCGCGTGGCTTTTGTCCAACCCACTGTTAGCTGTCATTTTACTTTCTCTCCTAAGCTGGCTTTTGTGCCACAACTTGCCCACACAGCACGCACAGCCGGGAAGTGTAGGAATCAGGACAAGACCAAGGAGGGCCTGCATGTGGGCGTCCCGGTCCCTCCGCTCATGTTGGACCGTTCTCATGTCACAAAGTTAGGGGTCAAACCACCACAGGGGAAGCAACCACCGAGTTCCCAAAAACTCACAGTCCTTAATTTTATCAATGTTCTCATATTTGCCACTTCACGTATTTACTCTGCTTAACTCTTCAAGAAGGCAGGCCTGTTTGTTGGAGGAACCCAGAGCTGGGTGTGAGGACGCTGGGGGACAGCTGGTGGGGGCAGGGGGAAGCAGGCAGACGGGAGTGGGGGGTGGGGAGGACGGCACCCTCCACACCCCTCCCTGGGCATATGCCAGGCCCTGTTGCTCCAGCTCTTCTCCCTGGGGTGACGTGATTCGCAGGGAAAGAAGGCCACAAGGCAGAGTCCCTGGAACAGCAGAGTGGAACTCCAACAGCCAGCCAAGCCACCTGCTTGCAGACGGCTCCGGGTTTCACGTCCTGACTGCAAAGTCAGCCTGGCTTAGTCTTCCTTCAAACACGACCCCTGGAGCCCTACACCAGCCCTGTGCTGAGGAAGGTCGTACACACCCTTGGAGTAATGCTGTGGAGCTAACGGGGGAGTTGACTGGACGGGTGGCTTGCCCCAGGTCCACCGTCATGCCTGTGGAGCAGGAACAGTATCCTATGTAAGAAATCGTGCCCTGGAGTTCCACGTGTGACCCAAAGCAGAGCACAGGCAGAGCCACCTACACAGAGCCTCCATGGGAACTGGGCACAAGATCCTTTATGTCCACCCCCAGGAAGTTGGTCACAATATATGGATTTTCTTAGAACAACATACTTTGCTGCATCTGCCATAAAATTTTGTGCAGTGCCCAGCCTGAACTGTATGCAACAGTCCTGAGGGTCGCCAACAGTGGCACTTGAGTATTTTCTACCTACTAGAAAAAAAAAAACCTGAACAAAACCATCTGTTGGACACTTATAGTGTGTTTTAGAACATTTTTTTAATAGGGAGGAAAAGGTCCATACAACAATAAGATTTTAAGCCAATCATTGCCTCACAATATTCAAAATGGAAAATCTCTCCAAAAAATTGACCTAAAATCCCTCAGCATATAAAGAATTGTAATATCCTGTCACAAATAGTTTTGGAGCTAGAGTTTGGAGCCATTTTTAAGTGTATTTTAGTCCTTAGAAAAATTCTGAACTAAGAAAGCACAGGAGCCAAGCCAGTGTCCCAAGACCAAAGAAGATAAAGTGCAGGGCTGTGACTCAGCACCTGGTCCCTACAGGGCCGCAGAAATTAATAGTGGTGGATTTCCTGTGGGCACGAAGCATCTCTCATCCAGTGTCCTTCTCCCACCAGACATTACTCCTCCACTTAGCTGTCGGATAGAAAAATCCTTTTTCCCTTTAATGAAGCAGCCTATATTCTATCAAGCAGAATTTCTGGCTGGCTTCCATGTGAATAATAATGGCCACAGGCTGGGCAGCAACTCTTCTGCTAAGATGTACTTAAGGTTGATGGAAACTGGTCCAGGTTTACTGAGTACCTGGAACAATCAACTGGTTTTCAGCATCCTTTGGTTTTTCTCCAAAAAGTACAGGTGGGCCTTAGGAGGTCTCTGTATATTCTGGATATAAGTCCCTTATCGGATATGTGGTTTGAAAATACATTCTCCCACTCTATGGGTTACCTTTTCATTTTGTTGATAGTATCTGATAGCATCTTTTGATGTGTGAAAGCTTTTTGTTTTCTTGTTTGTTTTTGAGAAGAAGGAAAAGGAAATTTATTACTTTGCCAGCAAAGGAAGAAAACTGGCAGCTCAAAATATCTACAGACATTTTTCATTTTGATAATATCCAACTTGTTTCCTGTAAGAAAACAGAGCTCTTAAGTTTAGGTCTTTAATGCATTTTTGTTTTCTTTTTAGAGACAGTCTAACTTTATCACCCTCGGTAGAGTGTTGTGGCATCACAGCTCACAGCAACCTCAAACTCTTGGCTCAAGCGATTCTCTTGCCTCAGCCTCTTGAGTAGCTGGGACTACAGGCACCCACCACAATGCCCAGCTATTTTTTGGTTGCAGTTGTCATTGTTGTTTAGTAGGCCCGGGGCCAGGTTTGAACCCGCCAGCCTCAGTGTATGTGGCCAGCACCCTATTCACTGAGCTACAGGTACCTAGCCAGGTCTTCAATGCATTTTGAATTTATTTTTATATATGAGGTCAGACAAGTTTGCAAACTCATCCTGGAAAAATGCTCATACCTCATTGCTGAATGTTACTATTGTCACCTTCAAAGCACTCCCCTGGGAAAGGTTTGCATTGATGCCAGCATGTAATCCACCCTTCATTGACCAGGCTTATAACTAGTCCACCAAATTCCCCCTCCATTCAGAAAACAGTGGACCAAATCCCCTAAGAAGCAAATGGGCAGTAAGGTAGTCATGACAGTTCAAGACCAAGATGTAGGCTGCCTCAGGCAACCTCATCATCAAGGAGTGACAGGGCACAAGGGATGGCAGGAGAGAGAAAAACAGTACTAGCAGGAACACTGGGGTTCAGAAGGCATGAAGGTAACTCCAGTCTCCTAGCTAGATACTTGAGAAGCAAAACATGTCTGGGCTGAATTCATGTATTCAAAGTGACTTGGACCATCTCATCAATTCAATTTTTGAGTTGCTACTATGTCCTTGGAAAAAGCCAAACCCATCATGAAATCAAAAATCAACAAAACCACAAATATGTTCTGTGAAGAGCATTACCTAGAATCACCGGATGAAAGCAAAAAGTTTGGTCAAGTTTTTACTACATTAATCCTAAAATCTGACTTTATAATCTCTGTTCTACTCAGTTGAAATGGGTCAGTCTGAAACCTTCTCATGGACAGAACAAGCAATTCAGTCCCCTGGGAAAGTCACTTCTGGAGCCCATGCTCCCTGTTGTGGTTGTGTGTGTCTTTTCTCTTACAAAAAGAATAAGAAATCAGTCAAGAGTTGGGGCTACTTTTTCTTTAAGGTAAGACAAAAATATATACAAAGTTTTATATCTTGGAACTAAACATGACTTCATAAAGACATCCTCTTAGAGTAAACACACACAATCTAGAAAGTCTCTTTGTAACTTGTAGAAGGCTTTCTAGAGGCATCGTTGCAGAATCCATCTGGGAAACTGCAGGCGTGAGGGTCTTTTACTGAACAAACAATAAAGGGAGGGCACTGTGATAGTGTCACCTACGTACTGACTGGTGCCCACTCTTTTTTTTTTTTTTTTTTTTTTGCAGTTTTTGGCCAGGGCTGGATTTGAACCTACCACCTCTAGCATATGGGGCCAGCAACTTACTACTTTGAGCCACCTGTGCCACCCAGTGCCTACTTCTTTTAACTCACCAGTCTGGGGGTTCTTAGCCTACTTAGCCAATCCGATGCTTCCCTCATGATCCTGTGATCAGACAGATGGACTTTAGCTCTGAAACTCTGAAAAGTCCCTTGAAGCTTCAAAACGAAATATTTATTATGGTGGGTGGTGGAAGAGAGTAAAAATTATTTTCCTTCATAATTATAAGACACAACAATTATCCTGGTTAGTCAATTATATGATGAATCACTGAGAGAATTATCAGAGGTAATATTAAAGGTCAGCCTTTCTAAATTATTTTATCTCCCCAATTATTAACAGCAGAGTGAATTGCTAATATATCCCATTGAGTAAATAGCTTAAATATTACATTTAACTATTTTTAAGCTTGAAGACGTATTTGTGTTAAAAATATTAATAATGTCATCTTTCTACTTTTATTGTTGAATGACAAGCAATAAAATGTCAAATGGTGTCAAAAAAGTAAAATATATGCATATACAGAGAAAGGCCAGAAGAGGGCAGCATCTTTACTTGCTTAGCAGACACCAAAGTTTGTTTCCTAGTTACCAATATCTAGAAAATTTCCATCATAATTGTTTATAAACTTTATTCCTTGACTTACCTAAGTGTATAAGAAGAATTACTTGGGGACTAGCTAAATATACACTCTTGGACCCCACCCAGACCCTCTGAATCAGAACCTCCGGGTACACGGCCAGAAACTTTGGATGTAAAAGTTTGCAACTGATCCTGCAAGCACCAGTCCCAGAAGCCACAGCCAGTTCCCTCTGCACAGATTATTAGAAGCCTGTGGATGGACAGGCAGGAGGTGAAAATGCCAGGCTGGCCTGGAAAGCTCCCGAGAAAGACTCACGACCCTACGGAGGTCTGTATGTTTTGATAATTCTCACACACCACAAATGAAGCACAATAATGACATACAAGAAACTGTTTTAAAAGCACAAAACTAAATACTGAGTTATACAATCTTAGAGGAAAAAAAGGTCAGTTTATGATCAGAAAACAATCTAAGTAGATCAACATATTTAAAATATTTTATACTATCTCCCTGCCATAATGAAGAATTAGGGCTCATTTTTTCTTATTTTTAAATGTTTTGAATGGTTAGAAAATTAGCATAATTAATGTTCCCAAATTAACTGCTGTTATTCCTTATTCAATTACTACTTGTACCTTGTCTATTGTCAAGGAAACTTGGGAGGGCATTTTATCCTAAATGCCACATACCCAAAAAGACTAGTAAAAGAGAAATAAGTAAGGAAATTGGGTGACAGGGGGACAGAGGGTATAATGATCCCTGGAACTACTTCAGTTGAACATTAAATTTAGCTTTAAGTCTCTGGATGTCACAAAGGAAAGGAACTCTAACTTTACATTTTTTAGGTGCCAACCCAGCGCTAATCACTGCTGTTCAGAACATCACTTTTTATAGCCAAGTAACACTATCCTTGCTCATTTACTTATTCATTTACTCATAGCTCCTACCCTCAAAGAATTCAAAATTAGGTCAAATGCAGTGATTCACGCCTGTAATTCTAGCATTCTGGGAGGCTAAAGAAAGTGGATTGCCTGAGCTCAGGAGTTCAAGACCAACCTAAGCAAGAGTGGGATGCCATCTCTTGTAAAGATAGAAAAACTAGCTGGGTGTGGTGGCAGGCACCTGTAGTCCCAGTTTCTTAGGAAACTCATGAGGATCTCTTGAGCCCAAGAGTTTGAGCTATGATAACACCACAGTACTCTACCCAGGGCAACAGAGTGAGACTCTGTCTCAAAAAAAAAAAAAAAAAAGAAAGGAAAAAGTTCAAAATTACGCTAGGACAACCAGCAAGAGTTGGAGGCCAGGGGGCAGCATGATGTGGTGTTCTCTGGGTACAGGGGCATGGGCCCACACCTGCACAAGTCAATGGCCCTGAGTCACAAAGCCATAGAAACGGGCTGCTTATATGACAAGCAGGGCTGAGGAAACTGGGGGGGGGGGGGGGACACATAAAATGAGATCAGGCCTCCTAATGAAAGGCAAAGAGTTAAGTAAAAATTAAAAGAAAAGAAATGTGGATATTTAACAGTAGCAGGATAAGAAGGAAGTCTCTCAGCGAAAGGTAGAGTTGACTAACTAAAATCAAATAGAAAAACTCCTGTATGTTGAAGACATAAAATCATCAAACAGACTACAAATGAGGGAGACACATAGGTAACTGACATGAGAGGAAAGGCCTAACAGCCATAACATACAAAGAACGCCTACCTAAGGTTGAAAAGTAGAAAATATTTCATCTTATGAGTGATTAGCTGAATTAAAACAAGGAGAAAATATTTTGGACTACCAATGTGGTTTTGCCAAATTGACAAAGTTCTTTGTTGGTGTGTTTTTTTTTTTTTTTTTTTTTTGAGACGGAGCCTCAAGCTATCCCCCTGGGTAGAGTGCCATGGCATCACAGCTCATAGCAACCTCCAACTCCTGGGCTCAAGCGAGTCTCCTGCCTCCGCCTCCCAAGTAGCTGGGA